>CM051244.1:3459769-3617269 GCA_027917425.1 Gastrophryne carolinensis
TGGTGAGAGCATGGGGGACAGCAGGAAGGGGGCATGGTGAGAGCATGGTGGACAGCAGGAAGGGGGCATGGTGAGAGCATGGTGCACAGCAGGAAGGGGGCATGGTGAGAGCATGGTGGACAGCAGGAAGGGGGCATGGTGAGAGAATGGTGCACAGCAGGAAGGGGGCATGGTGAGAGCATGGTGGACAGCAGGAAGGGGGCATGGTGAGAGCATAATGGACAGCAGGAAGAGAGCATGGTGAGAGCATGGTGGACAGCAGGAAGGGGGCATGGTGAGAGCATGATGGACAGCAGGAAGGGGGCATGGTGAGAGCATGATGGACAGCAGGAAGAGAGCATGGTGAGAGCATGGTGGACAGCAGGAAGAGAGCATGGTGAGAGCATGGTGGACAGCAGGAAGGGGGCATGGTGAGAGCATCTTGGACAGCAGGAAGGGGGCATGGTGACAGCATGGTGGACAGCAGGAAGGGGGCATGGTGAGAGCATGGTGGGCAGCAGGAAGGGGGCATGGTGAGAGCATGGTGGACAGCAGGAAGAGAGCATGGTGAGAGCATGGTGGACAGCAGGAAGGGGGCATGGTGAGAGCATCTTGGACAGCAGGAAGGGGGCATGGTGAGAGCATGGGGGGCAGCAGGAAGGGGGCATGGTGAGAGCATGGGGGGCAGCAGGAAGGGGGCATGGTGACAGCATGGTGGGCAGCAGGAAGGGGGCATGGTGAGAGCATGGTGGACAGCAGGAAGGGGGCATGGTGAGAGCATGGTGGACATCAGGAAGGGGGCATGGTGAGAGCATGGTGGACAGCAGGAAGGGAGCATGGTGAGAGCATGGTGGACAGCAGGAAGGGGGCATGGTGAGAGCATGGTGGGCAGCAGGAAGGGGGCATGGTGAGAGCATGGTGGACAGCAGGAAGGGGACATGGTGAGAGCATGGTGGACAGCAGGAAGGGGGCATGGTGAGAGAATGGTGGACAGCAGGAAGGGGGCATGGTGAGAGCATGGTGGACAGCAGGAAGGGGGCATGGTGAGAACATGGTGGGCAGCAGGAAGGGGGCATGGTGAGAGCATGGGGGGCAGCAGAAAGGGGGCATGGTGAGAGCATGGGGGACAGCAGAACGGGGGCATGATGAGAGCATGGTGCACAACAGGAAGGGGGCATGGTGAGAGCATGGTGGGCAGCAGGAAGGGGACATGGTGGGCAGCAGGAAGGGGGCATGGTGAGAGCATGGTGGACAGCAGGAAGGGGGCATGGTGAGAGCATGGGGGACAGCAGAACGGGGGCATGATGAGAGCATGGTGCACAACAGGAAGGGGGCATAGTGAGAGCATGGTGGGCAGCAGGAAGGGGGCATGGTGAGAGCATGGGGGACAGCAGGAAGGGGGCATGGTGAGAGCATGTGGACAGCAGGAAGGGGGCATGGTGAGAGCATGGTGGACAGCAGGAAGGGGGCATGGTGAGAGCATGGGGGACAGCAGGAAGGGGGCATGGTGAGAGCATGGTGGACAGCAGGAAAGGGGCATGGTGGACAGCAGGAAGGGGGCATGGTGAGAGCATAGGGGACAGCAGGAAGGGGGCATGGTGAGAGCATGGTGGACAGCAGGAAGGGGGCATGGTGAGAGCATGGTGGACAGCAGGAAGGGGGCATGGTGAGAGCATGGTGGGCAGCAGGAAGGGGGCATGGTGAGAGCATGGTGGACAGCAGGAAGGGGGCATGGTGAGAGCATGGTGGACAGCAGGAAGGGGGCATGGTGAGAGCATGGGGGACAGCAGAAAGGGGGCATGATGAGAGCATGGTGCACAACAGGAAGGGGGCATGGTGAGAGCATGGTGGGCAGCAGGAAGGGGGCATGGTGAGAGCATGGTGGACAGCAGGAAGGGGGCATGGTGAGAGCATGGTGGGCAGCAGGAAGGGGGCATGGTGAGAGCATGTGGACAGCAGGAAGGGGGCATGGTGAGAGCATGGTGGACAGCAGGAAGGAGGCATGGTGAGAGCATGGGGGACAACAGGAAGGGGGCATGGTGAGAGCATGGGGGACAGCAGTAAAGGGGCATGGGGGACAGCAGGAAGGGGGCATGGTGAGAGCATGGGGGATAGCAGGAAGGGGGCATGGTGAGAGCATAGTGGACATCAGGAAGGGGGCATGGTGAGAGCATGGTGGACAGCAGGAAGGGGGCATGGTGAGAGCATGGTGGACAGCAGGAAGGGGGCATGGTGGGAGCATGGTGGACAGCAGGAAGGGGGCATGGTGAGAGCATGGTGGACAACAGGAAGGGGGCATGGTGAGAGCATGGTGGACAGCAGGAAGGGGGCATGGTGAGAGCATGGTGGGCAGCAGGAAGGGGGCATGGTGAGAGCATGGTGCACAGCAAGAAGGGGGCATGGTGAGAGCATGGTGGACAGCAGGAAGGGGGCATGGTGAGAGCATGGGGGACAGCAGGAAGGGGGCATGGTGAGAGCATGGTGGACAGCAGGAAGGGGGCATGGTGAGAGCATGGTGGACAGCAGGAAGAGAGCATGGTGAGAGCATGGTGGACAGCAGGAAGGGGGCATGGTGAGAGCATGATGGACAGCAGGAAGGGGGCATGGTGAGAGCATGATGGACAGCAGAAAGGGGGCATGGTGAGAGCATGGTGGACAGCAGGAAGGGGGCATGGTGAGAGCATGGTGGACAGCAGGAAGAGAGCATGGTGAGAGCATGGTGGACAGCAGGAAGGGGGCATGGCGAGAGCATCTTGGACAGCAGGAAGGGGGCATGGTGAGAGCATGGGGGGCAGCAGGAAGGGGGCATGGTGACAGCATGGTGGGCAGCAGGAAGGGGGCATGGTGAGAGCATGGTGGACAGCAGGAAGGGGGCATGGTGAGAGCATGGTGGACATCAGGAAGGGGGCATGGTGAGAGCATAGTGGACAGCAGGAAGAGAGCATGGTGAGAGCATGGTGGACAGCAGGAAGGGGGCATGGTGAGAGCATGGTGGGCAGCAGGAAGGGGGCATGGTGAGAGCATAGTGGACAGCAGGAAGGGGACATGGTGAGAGCATGGTGGACAGCAGGAAGGGGGCATGGTGAGAGAATGGTGGACAGCAGGAAGGGGGCATGGTGAGAGCATGGTGGACAGCAGGAAGGGGGCATGGTGAGAACATGGTGGACAGCAGGAAGGGGGCATGGTGAGAGCATGGTGGGCAGCAGGAAGGGGGCATGGTGAGAGCATGGGGGGCAGCAGAAAGGGGGCATGGTGAGAGCATGGTGGACAGCAGGAAGGGGGCATGGTGAGAGCATGGGGGACAGCAGAACGGGGGCATGATGAGAGCATGGTGCACAACAGGAAGGGGGCATGGTGAGAGCATGGTGGGCAGCAGGAAGGGGGCATGGTGAGAGCATGGGGGACAGCAGGAAGGGGGCATGGTGAGAGCATGTGGACAGCAGGAAGGGGGCATGGTGAGAGCATGGTGGACAGCAGGAAGGGGGCATGGTGAGAGCATGGGGGACAGCAGGAAGGGGGCATGGTGAGAGCATGGTGGACAGCAGGAAAGGGGCATGGGGGACAGCAGGAAGGGGGCATGGTGAGAGCATAGGGGACAGCAGGAAGGGGGCATGGTGAGAGCATGGTGGACAGCAGGAAGGGGGCATGGTGAGAGCATGGTGGACAGCAGGAAGGGGGCATGGTGAGAGCATGGTGGGCAGCAGGAAGGGGGCATGGTGAGAGCATGGTGGACAGCAGGAAGGGGGCATGGTGAGAGCATGGTGGGCAGCAGGAAAGGGGCATGGTGAGAGCATGGTGGACAGCAGAAAGGGGCATGGTGAGAGCATGGGGGACAGCAGAAAGGGGGCATGATGAGAGCATGGTGCACAACAGGAAGGGGGCATGGTGAGAGCATGGTGGGCAGCAGGAAGGGGGCATGGTGAGAGCATGGTGGGTAGCAGGAAGGGGGCATGGTGAGAGCATGGTGGGTAGCAGGAAGGGGGCATGGTGAGAGCATGTGGACAGCAGGAAGGGGGCATGGTGAGAGCATGGTGGACAGCAGGAAGGGGGCATGGTGAGAGCATGGGGGACAACAGGAAGGGGGCATGGTGAGAGCATGGGGGGCAGCAGGAAAGGGGCATGGGGGACAGCAGGAAGGGGGCATGGTGAGAGCATGGGGGACAGCAGGAAGGGGGCATAGTGAGAGCATGGTGGACAGCAGGAAGGGGGCATGGTGAGAGCATGGTGGACAGCAGGAAGGGGGCATGGTGAGAGCATGGGGACAGCAGGAAGGGGGCATGGTGAGAGCATGGTGGACAGCAGGAAGGGGGCATGGTGAGAGCATGGTGGGCAGCAGGAAGGGGACATGGTGAGAGCATGGTGGACAGCAGGGGAGGGGGCATGGTGAGAGCATGGTGGACAGCAGGAAGGGGGCATGGTGAGAGCATGGTGGGCAGCAGGAAGGGGACATGGTGAGAGCATGGTGGACAGCAGGGGAGGGGGCATGGTGAGAGCATGGTGGACAGCAGGAAGGGGGCATGGTGAGAGCATGGTGGACAGCAGGAAGGGGGCATGGTGAGAACATGGTGGACAGCCGGAAGGGGGCATGGTGAGAGCATGGTGGGCAGCAGGAAGGGGCATGGTTAGAGCATGGGGGGCAGCAGAAAGGGGGCATGGTGAGAGCATGGTGGACAGCAGGAAGGGGCATGGTGAGAGCATGGGGGACAGCAGAACGGGGGCATGATGAGAGCATGGTGCACAACAGGAAGGGGGCATGGTGAGAGCATGGTGGGCAGCAGGAAGGGGGCATGGTGAGAGCATGGGGGACAGCAGGAAGGGGGCATGGGGCGAGCATGTGGACAGCAGGAAGGGGGCATGGTGAGAGCATGGTGGACAGCAGGAAGGGGGCATGGTGAGAGCATGGGGGACAGCAGGAAGGGGGCATGGTGAGAGCATGGTGGACAGCAGGAAAGGGGCATGGGGGACAGCAGGAAGGGGGCATGGTGAGAGCATGGGGGACAGCAGGAAGGGGGCATGGTGAGAGCATGGTGGACAGCAGGAAGGGGGCATGGTGAGAGCATGGTGGACAGCAGGAAGGGGGCATGGTGAGAGCATGGTGGACAAGAGGAAGGGGGCATGGTGAGAGCATGGGGGACAGCAGGAAGGGGGCATGGTGAGAGCATGGTGGACAGCAGGAAGGGGGCATGGTGAGAGCATGGTGCACAGCAGGAAGGGGGCATGGTGAGAGCATGGTGGACAGCAGGAAGGGGGCATGGTGAGAGAATGGTGCACAGCAGGAAGGGGGCATGGTGAGAGCATGGTGGACAGCAGGAAGGGGGCATGGTGAGAGCATAATGGACAGCAGGAAGAGAGCATGGTGAGAGCATGGTGGACAGCAGGAAGGGGGCATGGTGAGAGCATGATGGACAGCAGGAAGGGGGCATGGTGAGAGCATGATGGACAGCAGGAAGAGAGCATGGTGAGAGCATGGTGGACAGCAGGAAGAGAGCATGGTGAGAGCATGGTGGACAGCAGGAAGGGGGCATGGTGAGAGCATCTTGGACAGCAGGAAGGGGGCATGGTGACAGCATGGTGGACAGCAGGAAGGGGGCATGGTGAGAGCATGGTGGGCAGCAGGAAGGGGGCATGGTGAGAGCATGGTGGACAGCAGGAAGAGAGCATGGTGAGAGCATGGTGGACAGCAGGAAGGGGGCATGGTGAGAGCATCTTGGACAGCAGGAAGGGGGCATGGTGAGAGCATGGGGGGCAGCAGGAAGGGGGCATGGTGAGAGCATGGGGGGCAGCAGGAAGGGGGCATGGTGACAGCATGGTGGGCAGCAGGAAGGGGGCATGGTGAGAGCATGGTGGACAGCAGGAAGGGGGCATGGTGAGAGCATGGTGGACATCAGGAAGGGGGCATGGTGAGAGCAAGGTGGACAGCAGGAAGAGAGCATGGTGAGAGCATGGTGGACAGCAGGAAGGGGGCATGGTGAGAGCATGGTGGGCAGCAGGAAGGGGGCATGGTGAGAGCATGGTGGACAGCAGGAAGGGGACATGGTGAGAGCATGGTGGACAGCAGGAAGGGGGCATGGTGAGAGCATGGTGGACAGCAGGAAGGGGGCATGGTGAGGGCATGGTGGACAGCAGGAAGGGGGCATGGTGAGAACATGGTGGACAGCAGGAAGGGGGCATGGTGAGAGCATGGTGGGCAGCAGGAAGGGGGCATGGTGAGAGCATGGGGGGCAGCAGAAAGGGGGCATGGTGAGAGCATGGGGGACAGCAGAACGGGGGCATGATGAGAGCATGGTGCACAACAGGAAGGGGGCATGGTGAGAGCATGGTGGGCAGCAGGAAGGGGACATGGTGGGCAGCAGGAAGGGGGCATGGTGAGAGCATGGTGGACAGCAGGAAGGGGGCATGGTGAGAGCATGGGGGACAGCAGAACGGGGGCATGATGAGAGCATGGTGCACAACAGGAAGGGGGCATAGTGAGAGCATGGTGGGCAGCAGGAAGGGGGCATGGTGAGAGCATGGGGGACAGCAGGAAGGGGGCATGGTGAGAGCATGTGGACAGCAGGAAGGGGGCATGGTGAGAGCATGGTGGACAGCAGGAAGGGGGCATGGTGAGAGCATGGGGGACAGCAGGAAGGGGGCATGGTGAGAGCATGGTGGACAGCAGGAAAGGGGCATGGGGGACAGCAGGAAGGGGGCATGGTGAGAGCATAGGGGACAGCAGGAAGGGGGCATGGTGAGAGCATGGTGGACAGCAGGAAGGGGGCATGGTGAGAGCATGGTGGACAGCAGGAAGGGGGCATGGTGAGAGCATGGTGGGCAGCAGGAAGGGGGCATGGTGAGAGCATGGTGGACAGCAGGAAGGGGGCATGGTGAGAGCATGGTGGACAGCAGGAAGGGGGCATGGTGAGAGCATGGGGGACAGCAGAAAGGGGGCATGATGAGAGCATGGTGCACAACAGGAAGGGGGCATGGTGAGAGCATGGTGGGCAGCAGGAAGGGGGCATGGTGAGAGCATGGTGGACAGCAGGAAGGGGGCATGGTGAGAGCATGGTGGGCAGCAGGAAGGGGGCATGGTGAGAGCATGTGGACAGCAGGAAGGGGGCATGGTGAGAGCATGGTGGACAGCAGGAAGGAGGCATGGTGAGAGCATGGGGGACAACAGGAAGGGGGCATGGTGAGAGCATGGGGGACAGCAGAAAAGGGGCATGGGGGACAGCAGGAAGGGGGCATGGTGAGAGCATGGGGGATAGCAGGAAGGGGGCATGGTGAGAGCATAGTGGACATCAGGAAGGGGGCATGGTGAGAGCATGGTGGACAGCAGGAAGGGGGCATGGTGAGAGCATGGTGGACAGCAGGAAGGGGGCATGGTGGGAGCATGGTGGACAGCAGGAAGGGGGCATGGTGAGAGCATGGTGGACAACAGGAAGGGGGCATGGTGAGAGCATGGTGGACAGCAGGAAGGGGGCATGGTGAGAGCATGGTGGGCAGCAGGAAGGGGGCATGGTGAGAGCATGGTGCACAGCAAGAAGGGGGCATGGTGAGAGCATGGTGGACAGCAGGAAGGGGGCATGGTGAGAGAATGGTGCACAGCAGGAAGGGGGCATGGTGAGAGCATGGTGGACAGCAGGAAGGGGGCATGGTGAGAGCATGGTGGACAGCAGGAAGAGAGCATGGTGAGAGCATGGTGGACAGCAGGAAGGGGGCATGGTGAGAGCATGATGGACAGCAGGAAGGGGGCATGGTGAGAGCATGATGGACAGCAGAAAGGGGGCATGGTGAGAGCATGGTGGACAGCAGGAAGGGGGCATGGTGAGAGCATGGTGGACAGCAGGAAGAGAGCATGGTGAGAGCATGGTGGACAGCAGGAAGGGGGCATGGCGAGAGCATCTTGGACAGCAGGAAGGGGGCATGGTGAGAGCATGGGGGGCAGCAGGAAGGGGGCATGGTGACAGCATGGTGGGCAGCAGGAAGGGGGCATGGTGAGAGCATGGTGGACAGCAGGAAGGGGGCATGGTGAGAGCATGGTGGACATCAGGAAGGGGGCATGGTGAGAGCATAGTGGACAGCAGGAAGAGAGCATGGTGAGAGCATGGTGGACAGCAGGAAGGGGGCATGGTGAGAGCATGGTGGGCAGCAGGAAGGGGGCATGGTGAGAGCATAGTGGACAGCAGGAAGGGGACATGGTGAGAGCATGGTGGACAGCAGGAAGGGGGCATGGTGAGAGAATGGTGGACAGCAGGAAGGGGGCATGGTGAGAGCATGG
This sequence comes from Gastrophryne carolinensis, assembly GCA_027917425.1. NCBI lineage: Eukaryota > Metazoa > Chordata > Amphibia > Anura > Microhylidae > Gastrophryne > Gastrophryne carolinensis. Next base: position 3,468,006 of record CM051244.1, read on the forward strand.
TGGACAGCAGGAAGGGGGCATGGTGAGAACATGGTGGACAGCAGGAAGGGGGCATGGTGAGAGCATGGTGGGCAGCAGGAAGGGGGCATGGTGAGAGCATGGGGGGCAGCAGAAAGGGGGCATGGTGAGAGCATGGTGGACAGCAGGAAGGGGGCATGGTGAGAGCATGGGGGACAGCAGAACGGGGGCATGATGAGAGCATGGTGCACAACAGGAAGGGGGCATGGTGAGAGCATGGTGGGCAGCAGGAAGGGAGCATGGTGAGAGCATGGGGGACAGCAGGAAGGGGGCATGGTGAGAGCATGTGGACAGCAGGAAGGGGGCATGGTGAGAGCATGGTGGACAGCAGGAAGGGGGCATGGTGAGAGCATGGGGGACAGCAGGAAGGGGGCATGGTGAGAGCATGGTGGACAGCAGGAAAGGGGCATGGGGGACAGCAGGAAGGGGGCATGGTGAGAGCATAGGGGACAGCAGGAAGGGGGCATGGTGAGAGCATGGTGGACAGCAGGAAGGGGGCATGGTGAGAGCATGGTGGACAGCAGGAAGGGGGCATGGTGAGAGCATGGTGGGCAGCAGGAAGGGGGCATGGTGAGAGCATGGTGGACAGCAGGAAGGGGGCATGGTGAGAGCATGGTGGGCAGCAGGAAAGGGGCATGGTGAGAGCATGGTGGACAGCAGGAAGGGGCATGGTGAGAGCATGGGGGACAGCAGAAAGGGGGCATGATGAGAGCATGGTGCACAACAGGAAGGGGGCATGGTGAGAGCATGGTGGGCAGCAGGAAGGGGGCATGGTGAGAGCATGGTGGGTAGCAGGAAGGGGGCATGGTGAGAGCATGGTGGGTAGCAGGAAGGGGGCATGGTGAGAGCATGTGGACAGCAGGAAGGGGGCATGGTGAGAGCATGGTGGACAGCAGGAAGGGGGCATGGTGAGAGCATGGGGGACAACAGGAAGGGGGCATGGTGAGAGCATGGGGGACAGCAGGAAAGGGGCATGGGGGACAGCAGGAAGGGGGCATGGTGAGAGCATGGGGGACAGCAGGAAGGGGGCATAGTGAGAGCATGGTGGACAGCAGGAAGGGGGCATGGTGAGAGCATGGTGGACAGCAGGAAGGGGGCATGGTGAGAGCATGGGGGACAGCAGGAAGGGGGCATGGTGAGAGCATGGTGGACAGCAGGAAGGGGGCATGGTGAGAGCATGGTGGGCAGCAGGAAGGGGACATGGTGAGAGCATGGTGGACAGCAGGGGAGGGGGCATGGTGAGAGCATGGTGGACAGCAGGAAGGGGGCATGGTGAGAGCATGGTGGACAGCAGGAAGGGGGCATGGTGAGAACATGGTGGACAGCCGGAAGGGGGCATGGTGAGAGCATGGTGGGCAGCAGGAAGGGGGCATGGTGAGAGCATGGGGGGCAGCAGAAAGGGGGCATGGTGAGAGCATGGTGGACAGCAGGAAGGGGCATGGTGAGAGCATGGGGGACAGCAGAACGGGGGCATGATGAGAGCATGGTGCACAACAGGAAGGGGGCATGGTGAGAGCATGGTGGGCAGCAGGAAGGGGGCATGGTGAGAGCATGGGGGACAGCAGGAAGGGGGCATGGTGAGAGCATGTGGACAGCAGGAAGGGGGCATGGTGAGAGCATGGTGGACAGCAGGAAGGGGGCATGGTGAGAGCATGGGGGACAGCAGGAAGGGGGCATGGTGAGAGCATGGTGGACAGCAGGAAAGGGGCATGGGGGACAGCAGGAAGGGGGCATGGTGAGAGCATGGGGGACAGCAGGAAGGGGGCATGGTGAGAGCATGGTGGACAGCAGGAAGGGGGCATGGTGAGAGCATGGTGGACAGCAGGAAGGGGGCATGGTGAGAGCATGGTGGGCAGCAGGAAGGGGGCATGGTGAGAGCATGGTGGACAGCAGGAAGGGGGCATGGTGAGAGCATGGTGGGCAGCAGGAAGGGGGCATGGTGAGAGCATGGTGGACAGCAGGAAGGGGGCATGGTGAGAGCATGGGGGACAGCAGAAAGGGGGCATGATGAGAGCATGGTGCACAACAGGAAGGGGGCTTGGTGAGAGCATGGTGGGCAGCAGGAAGGGGGCATGGTGAGAGCATGGTGGACAGCAGGAAGGGGGCATGGTGAGAGCATGTGGACAGCAGGAAGGGGGCATGGTGAGAGCATGGTGGACAGCAGGAAGGGGGCATGGTGAGAGCATGGGGGACAACAGGAAGGGGGCATGGTGAGAGCATGGGGGACAGCAGGAAAGGGGCATGGGGGACAGCAGGAAGGGGGCATGGTGAGAGCATGGGGGACAGCAGGAAGGGGGCATGGTGAGAGCATGGTGGACAGCAGGAAGGGGGTATGGTGAGAGCATGGTGGACAGCAGGAAGGGGGCATGGTGAGAGCATGGTGGGCAGCAGGAAGGGGGCATGGTGAGAGCATGGTGGGCAGCAGGAAGGGGGCATGGTGAGAGCATGGTGGACAGCAGGAAGGGGGCATGGTTAGAGCATGGGGGACAGCAGAAAGGGGGCATGATGAGAGCATGGTGCACAACAGGAAGGGGGCATGGTGAGAGCATGGTGGGCAGCAGGAAGGGGGCATGGTGAGAGCATGGTGGACAGCAGGAAGGGGGCATGGTGAGAGCATGGTGGGCAGCAGGAAGGGGGCATGGTGAGAGCATGTGGACAGCAGGAAGGGGGCATGGTGAGAGCATGGTGGACAGCAGGAAGGGGGCATGGTGAGAGCATGGGGGACAACAGGAAGGGGGCATGGTGAGAGCATGGGGGACAGCAGGAAGGGGGCATGGTGAGAGCATGGTGGTGTTAGGTTCGTACCCTAAGTGGGCACAGCTTCTACTTCTGTTGTCAGAGTCCAAATCATTCTAAGAGTGAATAAGACACAGAGACCGCTGTGTAGTAAAGACTCAAAGGGCATCTGGAGCAAATGTGCCCTTTTTGTTTATTTCCAGCTGCTAATACACTACAAGCAAAGTAGGCATTACTAACATATTGCTTATACATTGAATCATTTTCATTGGTCATCTGGCACGCCCCTTTCTCAGTATACACCCCATAGGGAGTGTCAGACTTTTTCTTGTAATTTTATTGTTTGTCTGACATTCTCCAAGTCATGACCTGGGACAAGTACAAAATATGAAAACATTTCTTGGGATGATATGAGTTATGGCGTCACAAGCTGTATTTTGGCTAATAATGCTGTGAAGGCTAAAACCTTGAAGAGAAGAAGTGGTGTTCACACAATAAAATACAGATAATAGACATTCTTCAGAAAAATCACCAGATGCTTGTTTGCTTAAAAGTCAAAAGTATTCATGTTAATTGCAGTCAGGTTAAAAGCTTTACTGTTTAACCCTATCAATTCCCCCTTTGACATCTTCATCTGAATAAAATTGGGCTGGGTCCTCAAGGAAAGGTGATAGTGAATTCTTTCCTCAGGTACTTTCCAAAACCGGCGAGTTGTCTGGGGGAGTTTCAGATCTTCTAAGCTGTCTCCATCCCCTAAATACTCGAATTCACATCCTTTCCAGGAAGAGTCCCTCATCATCAGATGGAGTGCCAATCAGGATTTTCTGTAAAGCAAACAAACTAGAGTTAGCAAGCCAATATCTAGGCATTAGTAATATCTTGCACTGCTTTTTCCTTTTACTAATTTATTTACCAAGCATAATGCTAGCTTAATAGAAGTATAAACTATGAATATTAGCATAAGACCCATCAGTAAATACATACCAATAGACTTCAGTATTCCATAAAACCAATTTCCAATACTTCCAAAGATTCCACTCATACCTTGGAAAGGGTTCCACCCATCCTTTCCAATATCTCTTGCTCTATTTTGCAATTCTCTTACTTTTTCTACATGCGCCTCTACCGCATCGCTATCATCATCTATCCAGGTACAACAATCATCTCCGATAAAGGTACAATACCCACCTTGACTGGCCAATAGATAATCTAAGGCCATCTGGTTCTGCAATACCATCTTTCTTACCTGTCTCAGTTCTAGATTACCTAGGTTTACCGCTTGCATTGTTTCATTGAGCATTGTATCTATCAAGGTGGAGAAATTATTTAGTCTGATCATCATCTCCATACCCCATCCTGTCCATTCCGGAGTTAAAGCCCACCACATGTCACTAATAGTGAACAAACTCCTTTTAAATCTAAGACGTACTGTGGCCTCCATCTCTGCTTTCACGGTGTCATTGTATATTTTAATACCTGGCATTACTTTCCCTATGTAACACGTACCTTGTCCATTTGTGGGAATCCATGCATATGCCCTTCTACCACATATGAAATAGATTCCACTGTTTAGTATTACTGAATAATTCTGAAAAACTGCTGTTAGCAATGATGTCATTTTCATTGAAGCATTGAACATTTCATTATTTGTGTCATTATACTTTGTTATCTCAGTGCCATTTATGGTTACATTGTGGAAGGATACCCCTGCTATAGTGAGATTGGTGTGGGCAGCTGTACAGTTGGACCTTCCTAGTATTTTTGAACCTGGTCTAGAAATGTTAAGACACAAACCTGGTGACAGGGGGACGGAAATCACTATGAGGAAACTGGGTTTTGATTTCCTTTCCTCCGTCACAGTCTCTGAAGTTATTACCTTGTTAATTTCACTAAATTCATCTGGTTGCAGTGGGATTGCTACCCATGGAGCCCCAGTTGATTGTCTATATTTAGCACTACACACCCAACAGTTGGTTCTGTTTGTAAGGTTTGCTGCTTGTAGGTGCATTCTAGCAAAACTATTGTCTTTCATCACTTCCCTGAGGGCAGAATTAATAAATTGCCAAGCTACTATTAAGCATAAAATATAACCCTTCATGTTCCTGATTTAGTTAGAGCTAGTTTACAATGACTAGCATGTATCCAAGAAGACTTCCCTTCTAATTTCACCGAGGTAGGTGTAGTCAGTAGTACTTGGAAGGGTCCTTCAAAGCGGGATTCAAGTGGTCTTCTTGAATGCTTTTTCACATAGACATAGTCTCCAGGATTTAGTCTGTGAGTTCCTGTAATTTGTTCAGGATCTGGAAGAGAATCAAAAACACTTTTGTGCAGTTTAGTGAGATGTTTCTGTAACTGTATGACATAATCTGTCAAACTGTCTGCTTTCAATACAAGACTTTGTGGGAAGTATAAACCTGTTCTTGGTGCATTTCCAAACAATATCTCATAAGGAGACAACCCTGTTTTCCCTGTAGGGGTGTACCTTATTGAGAACAAGACTAGTGGCAGGCAATCAGGCCATGGTTTATTTAACTCCTTCATAGCTTTCTGTAATTTCAATTTAATAGTGCCACTTAGTCTTTCTACGCTTCCAGAACTCTGTGGGTGATAGGGGGTATGGAACGCTTGTCGTATCCCCAACATAGCCATGACATTCTGCATAATCTCCCCTGTAAAATGTGTTCCGCGGTCAGACTCTAGGACCTCAGGTACCCCAAAATGTGGTATCAGTTCTGTAATCAATGTCTTAGCTGTAGTCTCTGCTGTGGCTGATTTCACTGGATATGCTTCTGGCCAACCTGAAAACAGATCTATACACACGAGCACATATTCAAAGGGCCCACTTTTGGGAAGCTGTATATAGTCAATTTGCAGTCTTTGAAATGGATATAGGGACTTCGGCTGGTGTTTACGGGGTGTCTTAATAACCTGTCCTGGATTTTCGGACAGACAGATGCTACAGGCCGCACAATATCTTCGTGCAGCTACACTGAAACCAGGTGCTATCCAATGGTTATTGACTAGTCTTACCATGGAGTTAGCACTCAAATGGGTGGGGAGATGAGTCAGGGCTGCTACCTCAGGAAATAGAGAACTAGGCAAGCACAATCGGTTCTCCTTCCTCCACATCCCATCTTCCTCAGCTGCTCCCAACTTTTCCCATTTCTGTTTCTCCTCCTTTGTAGCCTGTTTTTGTAAGATCTTTAATCGATCCATACTTACCGGTTCTTCTCTTAGGCGTCTCATTTCTTCACCCTTAAAAGGAATCAAAGCTGCTTGTTTGGCTGCTAAATCAGCCTTTTCGTTTCCCCGAGCCTCTTTGCTTGTGCCTTTTGTGTGTGCAGCTACCTTAACAATAGCTACTTCTTTAACCTGATTCATATTGGTCAGAATTTCCTTAACTAATTCTGCATGCCTTATGGGGGTTCCTGCTGCTGTTAGGAATCCTCTTGCTTTCCACAAGTGTGCATAATCGTGCGCCACACCGTAGCTGTAGGCCGAATCTGTGAATATATTTCCAGTGGTATCTTTCAACAATTTTAGGGCTACTGATAGGGCAGTGAGCTCTGCTTCTTGTACAGACATATGTGGTGGTAATGGTTCTGCCTTTATAGTCTCATATTCTGTGACTACTGCATATCCTGTATGGAATTGGCCTTTGTCATCAGCATATCTACTTCCATCAACAAAAAATTCACTCTCAGGATTCTGTAAGGGTTTGTCATGTACATGGGGTAAACCCATGGTTTCCTGTTGCATTAACTCTATACAATCATGACAGTCATCTAAGTCCTCAAATTCAAGAAAATTTTCATCCTGTGTCTCATTCCCCCCTTCTGAATCTGACTTCTGTATGGGGAGTAGAGTGGCAAGATTCAGACTTGTGCATCTTTTGAATGTAATGTTAGGGGGTAAGAGAAGGGTGCATTGTAGTCTAAGTTGACGTGCCATGGAGAGGTGTTTAGGATTTACTTGTGATAGTATCCCATGTATGTCATGATTGGTAGAAACGGTGAGTTCATTATCCAATACTATTTCAGCGGCTTTATCTACCAACAGTGAAACTGCTGCTACTGCTCTTACACATGAAGGTGAACCACGCATAACAGGGTCCAAATGTGCCGAATAGTAAGCTATTGGTCTTTGTTTCTGGCCATGTAATTGAGTAAGGACCCCTGTTGCGTGTCCTGTTATTTCAGTAGCCATAAGTGTGAAGGGCTTAGTATAATCTGGGAGTCCCAAAGCTGGTGCCTGTGTGACTGCCAGCTTCAGTTTGTCAAATGACTCTTTAGCCTCAGTGGTTAGGCAAAAGGGTGTGGTTTTAACACAATCATATAGAGGCTGCATAGCAGCGCTAGCATGCATAATCCATTGTCTACAATATGAGATGAGGCCTAGGAAAGCTCTTAGTTGTTTGTGAGTCTTAGGTGGAGACATATTTCTAATGATTTCCACTCTGTCTTTAGTGAGGTGTCTAGTGCCTTGTGAAATACAATGACCTAAAAAGATGACTTGTTGCTGACAGTACTGGAGTTTCTGTTTACTGGCTTTGCAACCATTGTCTGAAAGAAAAATCAATAGAGACACTGTAGCCTGTTCACAAGTGGACTTATCTGGGCAACAGAGCAGTAAATCATCCACATACTGCAGAAGGACACAATTAGGGGGTGGCTCCCAGGCTTCTAATACCGACTGTAGTGCCAGGGAATAAAGGGTGGGGCTGTGAGACATTCCCATTGGGAGCCGTGTCCATCCCAGCTGACGTGATTGGAATGTAAAAGCGAAAAGGTGGTAAGATTGAGGGGCCAATGGTACAGAGAAGAAGGCTCCAGTTAAATCCACACAGGAGAAAAAACTACTTGTGATTGGGATCTGGGACAATAGAGTGTGTGGGTTTGGTACTACCGGGGTAAGTGGGGCCAATATACTATTGATGGCCCTCAAGTCTTGTACCATCCTGTATTGGACAGGCTGTCCTGGACCTAGAGAATTTTTCTTGACAGGATACAAGGGTGTATTTGCTCCTGACTTTAGTTCAATTAACACTCCTTTCTTCAATAGTTCTCCTATTTGTTCCCCTATAGCTTGTTCTTGTGCAGCAGATAAGGGGTACTGTTTCAACTGTGGCAAAGTCACACCAGGCTTGATCAGTACTTCCACCGGTGCTACCGGTAAAAGTCCAACATCAGTTCCCGATTCTGACCATAGAGAGCCGGGGACTGATGTCAGATTCGGGTTTTCCTCCTGTCCTTCTGCACATTCAACAGTATAGATTTCTTCTGCCTGTATTCTCATGCAAACATCTAATTCTTCAATTTGATCTGGCAGGGTTAATGTTACCAGACCATCTTCATTATAACTTATATTTGCTGATAACTTCTGCAATATGTCTGCTCCGAGCAGGCAGGTGGGGGCAGTGTCTGAAATCAGGAATTTTGATATAAACATGTGGGGTCCTATTCTCCCCCTCAAAGGCTTAGTAACACTCAATACTTTAGGTAAGCCTTCAAATCCAGTAGCAATTTGTGTATCTTCAGATACTTGATCAGGGGTAAATGCTTGGGAATTAACTACTGACCTAGTGGCTCCTGTGTCTACCAGAAATTCTATTTCTTTTCCCTCCAATATCACTGGGACCAAAGGGGATCTGGCAGACACATCTAAGGAGACTGACGCTAGTCAATCGGTCTCATTTCTTTGTTTTTCCTTAGCCTCAGACCCAGAGGTTTCTTTCCCCTCTTCAGCGATTCTTTTTCGGCAATTTCTCTTTATGTGCCCAAGCTTGTTACAGTAGTAACATGTAGGCGGTTTTCTTCTAAACCTGCTGTCCTGCCTTGCTGTTTCTTGATTATCTGATGTTTGAGCCACCATAAATTTCTTTACTTTGTTGTCAGCAAGATCCATTTCTATACCCTGTGCTTTGGCCAATAGGGGGGCTGGCAATTGGGTAGTTCTCCAGTCTGGGGTACTAGCTTTTAGTTTTTCCCGTATTGGGGTTTTTAACCCGTCAATGAAAGCTCTTACAAACAATCTCCTAACCCCATCAATAGTGGTGTCTAATCCTTCATCCAAATAATGTTGTTCCAGACTTAAATAAAAGTCTGTAACTGATTGTGTAGGACCCTGGATCCCCACTGCAGCCGTTCCCCTTTCCCTTTGTTTTTCTGCACAGAAGTCTTCTAATACATGGCAGAAATCTTCCCTGGATAGAGCAGTTCTCGGATTGCGGTCATTATTGTCTGCTTGCCTTGCAGGTTGAAGCCTAGCAAGGAGCATTTGGAACTGAGTGGGAGTCATTTTCATCCTACACAAATCCTCCCCATCTTGCCAGGTGGCATTATGGGATTCCATCATCTGTCTTACATATCTACTAAATCTAGAAGGACTTGTTAATGGGTCGGGTGCATTCTGTAGCAAAGCCATACATTCCCCAGGGGACCAGGGCTTATAATATCCCAACAAAATAGGCTGTCCAGTAGTTTCATCAACATGTTGTGAGATGCGGGTCCTGACAGGAGCTAACATGGGATAAGGTTGTTTAGGCATTTTTCTCAGTTGACACACATCACATTCCCCACTATCTCCCTGATTGGGTGCATTGCAATGAATACAGCACCAAGGAGCATTGGAGATATCTGACAATGTTTTAAATGGATTATTTGGTCCTAGTTTCATTTCATATTTTGTTATTATGCCTGAATTTCTTATCTCCCCACAACAGGCACATTTCTTTTCTTCTTTCTCATTCCATAATCCACATCTACATTGCCAATTGTCATCCCTATCTTCTCGTTCCTGTGCCACATATTGTCCAGAAACGGGAAGATCGGGGTACAACTTACTTATTTCTCTCTTTCTTACTTGTGGAGAGGTCTTTGGCCCATATGGGGGAGGCCCTGACATTTTCTCTGGGGGAGGTGCCTCGGGTTGTTGCGGATGTAACAACGGAGTAGTATTCCATTGTCTCCTATGTGGACTATAAGTCCATCCTTCTTTATCTGCCTGTTTTGCCAACTCATAAGCACATTCTACTTGATGTTCCCAATTTCTATCCTTTAATATTCCCTTTTTAGTTTTCATTATGTGTTCCCATTTTTCTGGGTCTAACTGATGTTTATGTTTAAGTTTAAATTCTTTCCATATATAAGTTAATTGTCTGGCTGCATCTTTCCCATGTCTTTGTTCTGTGATCTGTCTTACACTCCTCCAAGTCTCATCATCTGGGATTTTTTTGGACAAACTTTTTCCCATATCTTTAGCTGTCCGGTCCTAGGTAGCTTATTGGGGATAAATAGATTTATCTTTAAATCTTTATATTTAAATTCCCTCGTTGCTTTTCTCCTAGGCAGCTAGAATCCAGAAAACCTCTCCTGGGTTTTCTCTCTGATGTTGGATTATCTTCAATCCCAGACCTATTGCAAATAACAAAAAATAACAATATGGCCAGGAGCGTCAATCACACATCTTCTTCTATCATATGGGGAATGTCCCGTCCTAAGTACAGGCGTACTTTATACCCTCCCAGTATCGGACTTAAGTTCTTTCTCTTCTGTCTAACTCAATCGAAACTTGTCCTGGACTTATAGAGTTATTCCAGGCTCATACAGTCAACCAGACAATGGTTTATGTGATATATCGGGATTTAAGCATGAATCATGACCCCCGTTAAGGCGCTTTCATGAAACAGTTCGGCATACCCTCGACAATATCTCATACCAACTTGACGTGGCTCATTCAAACACACAAGAAGGGAATAAGGATTTGACTTTTAACTTCTTTCAGTCACCACTTGCGTTCACCGTCACTGGGTTATAGCGGGTTTCCCCTCGCCAGTGGGGTGGGGCGTCTAATGACTGTCCAAAGTTGCAACACAATACAATCTGTACAACAGAAGTTCTAAAAAGTTTCTATTCAATAACCCCCTTCGCAGAGACTGGATAAGCCAACTTTACCTCAAGACAGGACTCTCAGTATCTCACATAGAAGAGCAGAATATAAGAGAAATTAAATGTTCTCTCACCTGCAGGGTTTGATCTGCTGTTCTCTGGAGGCACCGAGGTTGTGTCCCGTCCTATCAGCAAAGCATCTCTTGCGAAATCCGGGCCCCTGTTCCTGTTCGGGCGCCAAGATGTTAGGTTCGTACCCTAAGTGGGCACAGCTTCTACTTCTGTTGTCAGAGTCCAAATCATTCTAAGAGTGAATAAGACACAGAGACCGCTGTGTAGTAAAGACTCAAAGGGCATCTGGAGCAAATGTGCCCTTTTTGTTTATTTCCAGCTGCTAATACACTACAAGCAAAGTAGGCATTACTAACATATTGCTTATACATTGAATCATTTTCATTGGTCATCTGGCACGCCCCTTTCTCAGTATACACCCCATAGGGAGTGTCAGACTTTTTCTTGTAATTTTATTGTTTGTCTGACATTCTCCAAGTCATGACCTGGGACAAGTACAAAATATGAAAACATTTCTTGGGATGATATGAGTTATGGCGTCACAAGCTGTATTTTGGCTAATAATGCTGTGAAGGCTAAAACCTTGAAGAGAAGAAGTGGTGTTCACACAATAAAATACAGATAATAGACATTCTTCAGAAAAATCACCAGATGCTTGTTTGCTTAAAAGTCAAAAGTATTCATGTTAATTGCAGTCAGGTTAAAAGCTTTACTGTTTAACCCTATCAGGGGGAATCCCTGAGTACAGCTTACAGCCAGTGGGGGCATCCCTCAGTACAGCTTACAGCCAGTGGGGGCATCCCTCAGTACAGCTTACAGCCAGTGGGGGCATCACTCAGTACATCTTACAGCCAATGGGGGCATCCCTCAGTACAGCCAATGGGGCACCCCTCAGTATAGTTTACAACCAGTGGGGGCATCCCTCCATATAGCCAGTGGGGGCATCCCTCCGTATAGCCAGTGGGGGCATCCCTCCGTATAGCCAGTGGGGGCATCCCTCCATGCAGCCATTGGGAACATCCCTCCGTACAGCTTACAGCCAGTGATGACACCCCTCATTACATCCTTTGGGGGCATTCCTCATTCTACACCATGCCACAATGCTGGACAATCATAAGGCAGCAGGCAGGTTATCCGGTTCATGCCTGCCTGTCCACTGCTGCTGTTATCCCCCCACAAACACACCCGGTGGTTGGAGGGCTGGTCTGCCCTTCACTGCTGTCCCCACCGCCGAAACCACACAAACACATACACACTCATGCTTACCAGCACTTCCTGGTTGTTGCATGCTGGTCGGTGGGCAGACCCAATATGGACGCCGCCCATAGATGCCCACTGCACAAAAAACAGGAAGTGTCGGTAAACATGTGTGAGAGAGAGATGCAAGGGGAACAGCAGCGAGGGGTAGATCTGACTGCCGCCCACCCTCTGGCATCTGTCATTCATGGGTTGCGGCCTTTACTGGTGCCTGCCTACTGGGATTTCGCCCGAGAATCATATTTTGTCCAGAATGAAATATGGAAGTGGCCAGAACCAATTTGCTGGCAAACCATGTGGGGTGGCATCACTAAAATTTCAGGATAAACAAGCCATACCTTTCCCTGCAGAATCAACCTAATTTGAGATATAAAATCCCTTACAAAGTCAAGTTACGCATTCCAGACTTTGATCCCCTTGTAGGCCAGCCCGAGAAGGGCCAAGCATTATACCCCAGGGCTCGTCCTGCACTGCATTATTTGAAAATGTTGGGCTCTTAGCTAATAGGATGCCTGAGAAACATTGGAAAGGGCCCCATTTCATGTTCACACCAGAGCTTACTGATTGTGTATGTATATTCATACATACATGCAAATCAGAGCTGTTTGCTGACTGACATTGTCACAGCGAATGGCTCTGATTGGAGTAGTACCATCACATGTTACCTCTGACCCTGAGTTATGGGTGATCTAGGGGGGTTCATACTGTGACATTGTCACAGCAAATGGCTCTGATTGGAGTAGTACCATCACATGTTACCTCTGACCCTGAGTTATGGGTGATCTGGGGGGTTCATACAGTAGAACATCCAGAAAAGTGATGCCCCAGGTCACAGATCAAAACCCAGTCCAGTCAAAATCCAGGTATTTCACCCTCTCTTGCTGATGTACGCGTAAATATGTAGTCATGTGCATTATTTATTTCAGTGCCAGAACACCGTTCAAAATGCAAAACATGACCAGGTTCAAGAAGAAGCACGATGAAGGAGATTCACCCAGGCCAGTATATCACTCGATTGAGTTCTGGAAAAAAAAAAAAACCTCAGCAATCCCCAAAATCGCCAGTGTGCCCCTATAACCATAAGTAACCCATCTCATTATTTTCCTTCAAAGGGCAAAGTGGAAGAGATTCGCTGAGGGCAAGCAACAGGCCAGATGTGCCCTGGAAAATACCAGAGATCGTGTTGATGTTCCTGGACAGATAACTTAGAGCTATGTTTTCTATTTCTTTTTCCAAAATATGTCAATTACATTTTTTCTCCATGTTTTATTACCAAATGTTTAAAGAGACTCTACTATCAATGTCAATAATAAGGCTCACCTGATGCCTGCCCCATGTGCCTTTCCTCCTGTTACCTGCAGTGCCAGAAAGGCGATGCAGCGGGGCTCCAAATTTGCCCTCCTTTCAATTTCATTCCTCGGTGATCTCAGGCCCTTGGTACTCTCAGCATGGGTGAGTATAGCAAGCCACAGTTATCCCCCAGCTATGTCTGACCACTGCAGAGAATGCTCCATGACATGGCCTTCCTAGATCAGCTGAACTCCAGAAACTGAAGAGAAAGCCGCTATCTACATATGCAGATCAGAGATTTTGAGATGCTCTGAAATGGCTTGATTAAACCCAATAGATTGGAAAAAGTTAGTGTGTTCCTGGAGATGGACTTTAATAACCTTGCCCCTTTTTGCTCTATCCATCCATTTGAGGAACACCTCCCCTATGGCCAGCAGTGAACTGTCCATGGCCGACACCTGCCAGACATTTGCATGTGATGAGTTCCCTATCGTTCCATTAGGGGAGCGGCTTATTGTCTCTGATGCTTATCATTCTGGCCAAGTGGGTCATCTGACAGGCAGAAGGGTAGTCATCTTCTAACCCCTTCACGTCATTATGCTGCCATGGCACATGGGGAGGGGGTCATGGAGAAGCTTTATCGGTCCTGTGCATTCTTTGCTCTGGCTTGCTGTGCTCACTTATGCTGGGAACACCAAGCGAAAGAGTGGATTTTACAAAAAAAATTTTGAATGGTCCTGGAAAAATAAAATTGAGAGGAGGGCAAACTTTAGAGGCCTGCTATGGGTTTTACACGGTACTGCAGGAAATAGAAAACAACCACATGGTATCAGGGAAACAGTCCATTTAATGGCTTAATACTTCATGGCAACAGATAAGGGTGTGTCGGCCCTATCTCTATCGCAATAAATAGAGAGAACGTAACAGTGCAACAGAGACTGATGACTGGCCATCACCTTGGTCAGGCCTATGGACACTCGGGAAGTCCAGTTACTAGTTGATCCGATCAGCGACGGGAGATAAAATGTTTTTTTTTCTCCCTATGGCTTTTGTAACATGGATTTAGTCAATTCTGAATGGAAAAAAACATGCATTGATGTGATAGTAATAATTTGATGTATTGTTCCATATATATATATATATATATATATATATATATATATATATATATATATATATATATATATATAGAATTACAAGCAGTGTACTACAAGTAAATACATCAGCAGTCAGTCATACTGAATTACACTAGGAGAATGGAACCTGCCCTTGCAGCATAAAAATATATGCAAACAAGGTCTTTTTTGTTCACTTTCAGATTTAAAAGCACTGACCAAAACTGTCCCTGTCAAACCATGAGAAGAGGAGTCAGCAGCGACTGAAGTCAAGAGCAGCAGAGATCGTCAGCAAAGAAGAAGGTAAGTGCCAAACTGCAAAGTCTTAATTAAGCATTGAGATCTGTATGTTGGGGACAGAAAAGAGATGCACGCTGCACACAATATATTAAGGTAGATGTGGTTGCTACACAAGTGTCAAGAAGTAGGCATCAAAATAGATGGTGGAGAGAAAGGAGGGATAAGGAAAGAGAAAAGGGATAAGGAGAGACAGACAGAGAAGGGGTAACCAAGCTAGGTGGATGCAAGAAAGATAAATGAGAGATAGAGGGATACAGTGATAGAAAGGAGAGAGAGAGAGAGAATGATGAAGAGAGATTGCAGAGAGAAATGGGTATATGGACAGCTAGACAGAATGAAGGGATGAAGAGAAGTGGCAGAGAGAGAGAATGGAGGGATAAAGAGAGGTGAGTGAGATTAGGGGTTCAGTGAGAGAAAGGAGATGTAGAGGGATAAAGAGAGATGGCGGAGGAAAAAGCGGATATAGACAGATGAAGAGAGAGAAAAGACAGATAGGGGATGCATACAGATGGCAGAGAGAAAGTGCTACATAGAGAGATGGAGATGCCATTCTGTAAAGAAACGAGAAGACAAAGTGGGCTTCAGAGAGCTGAATGGAATAAAGATTACCTATTATCCACATTTAGCTGTTTTCAGCCCTGTTTGCCCCCTCCATCATTCAAGTTATGGGGCATGAGTGAATGTTTTGAGTCAGTGACTGTGCAAGGAAGTAGAAAGAAAGGTGAATGAGACAGAGGTAAGGAGATGAAGAGGAGAAATGGGGTACGTAGACACATGGCGAGAAAAGAGGCATTAAGAGAGGTGAATGGGGAGAGAGTCATAAATAGAGATGGATTAGAGAAAGGGTTGCATAAACAGGTGGAGAGAAAAGCAGAATAAAGAAGGACAAATGTGAGCAGTGTGATGAAGATAAATGAAGGATAGAAAGGGGGTGGGTAAAGAGCAGCAATGGAGAAGACCAAGTTGGCAAAGAGAGCCGACTAGAGGAACGTTCCCCTTTATCCCATTCAGCTCTCTTCTGCCCTCTTTGTCCCCTTTATTCACTTCACTTGGGCTTAGGTGAGTGTTGTGGGACAGCAACTGTGGAAAGAAGGAAAGAGATGAATGAGTAAAAGGGTGATAAACAGAGCAAGAAGAGAAATGGGGGTATAGACGGATGCAATGAGGAATAAAGAAAGGGTAAAGAGCGGAAGATGGATAAAGAGAGACAAAGGAGAGAAATGGGACAAAGAGATGAAGGAGATAAATGGGGGTTGGCAAATGGGATTGAGGAGACACATGCAAGGAGATGTGCTGCTATACCCCTGTAAAAGTCACTGGTCAGACCCCATATGGAGTACTGTGTACAGTACTGGGCACCCGTGCTTAAGAAGGATATGACAGAACTGGACCACGTTCTAAGTTAACAAAAGGAGCGTGGTGGCCTAGAGTACAATGAAAGAAAAGTTAGGTTTAGTTTAGAAAAGAGACGCCTGAGGGGTGATCTAATAACTATGTATAAATATATTCAGGGTCAATCCCACAATGTATTAATACCCCGGAGTGTAACCATAACCCGAGGGCATCCACTATGGTTAGAGGATAGGGGCTTTTTCCAGGAACATAGTAGGGAACTCTTCTCTGTACCAGCAGTGAGACTATGGAAGTCACTGCCAGAGGAGGTAGTTATGAAGGATACAGTAAAGACTTTCCAAAGTGGCCTGGCTGCCATCCAGGCATGTAATAACATTTCCAGCTACGGCTACTAGACCGCTTGAAGGTGAAAAAACAGGCTGAACTCGAAGGACTAAAAGTCCTTACATACTATGTTACTATTTCGGAATGCCCCGGTATGGAAAACCAGATGCGTCAGCTGGCGCTAGACATCTTCAGTTGGATTGAGCGGGGTGCACAAGGGAGCGGACAGCAACAGCTTTACTAAGCCGCTCAAATGTTAATGCCCTGTAATCTACAAGATTTTTAATTAAAATGCTAAGGATACATTGCGATAACATGACTATGATGATCATAATGATAATGGATAATGAATATTATATATATTCACCTACATTTACTATTCTCTAATCTTCAGGAGGATAATACAAGTCAGAATATCGACGGAGGGAAGAAACTTTGAAAATCGAGCCATAAGGAACGATATTCTTGATGAAGGGAGGACACCCTGAGAAGCATCCAGAATGGATTGTGGACAATATGAAAGATAAATGCACGCCGGAAAGGAAGATGTTTGCTGTTTTAGATTTGTAAATAAACATCTGTTATTTTCAATCAACTTCATTTGCGGTGTAGCAATTTTCACATATATATATATATATACATTTTTTTTTTACTGAAATAAAACGGCTGTTTTTGGCAATCGGGAACATGAGCAGTCACATTCTCAGCAGTGGGCGCCCTCCAGCTCCAAGCCTACCTGAATAGCTCCCCGTTGTTTGGCCTCAGAAAGGGAGCCACCAGAGGGGGCGAGTTCAGTGGTGACACACAGCGGAGCACCATGACTTGGGAAGGCCAGCTGCCAACCTGCTCGGGTTTTGTCTGCTTTAAAATGGTTGTGTGAGCCCTTCACTCCAGCACCCCTTACAGACAAACTATGCCCATGACATATCACACAGACTTTTAGATTCTTACCTGCAAACACCCCTCCAAATTCGGGGAAGGTACCTTAAGTGGCTCATGAGAAACCAGGACAGAAACAGGCCAATTTTGAATTCCAGATGTTCTGGCACTCCAAGCCTCACCCCCCATGTCACTAGCTAACTCCATTTGCAGATACAGATCATTGAAGAACCTGGTGTATCCGGGTATTAAGGCATAATTTGCACGTGCTCACATACTGTAAGACATTCTGGTAGAAATTCTTTTATCTAGGCCATTCATGGCCAATGCAAACACTTGAAAAGCATTCTCTGCCTTTTACTTGTAATTAAAGATCCCTTTCTTCCCCGTATACCGACTAACCACCAGTCTCTCTAACCAGGCTTATGATGCTTTTCTGGCACTCCAAGCCAGCCTCAAACACCCTCGGGATTATGCCATTATGTTCTGGCAATTCCATCCCCCTCTCCACCTGCCACTACTCACCTCCAGCCATGTGCTGGTGAGGTCAATTGTCCCGAACTTTGCTGACTTTGATACACAATTAGCGCAACTTGAACGGTGTTCAAGTCAACAGACAATTGTAGGAACACAGATCTAGAGGTAGATGTAGCTCAAATAATAAAACCAAAAAAGGACACACAGGTTGAACATCGGGACTTTGCCGTTAGCAATGTGTTTAGCATCCAATTAATGGATAAATATTGGCATGCTTTAAAGAGTGATACCACCCTGGGCCCAGTTTTGCTCGATAGACCTAGGGGTCACGCACAGAAGGGCTCCTAAACTTAAAGGACCTTTTGGCCAATAGCTTTCTTGATCCTCGTAATCCATAGCACTTATTGGATACCATTCTACATGGCTTTTACAGATGCTCTACCTCCTGTGGATGGAAGACCTGCCCACCTATTGAGAAACCAAAAAGTCTTTATATAATACCGAATCTGGGAAAACCCATAAAATGACAACATTCTTGTCATGCACTTCTAAATGTGTAGTATAGCTTCGTTTGGTAAATGGCTATATGTGGGCAGGACTACCCGCTAAATAAAATGTGCATATGCGAGCACATATATGGAGGTGTGATGCTCAGTGTGTCTGCACGCTTTAAAGTGGACCAAAACACACCAAACCTGTGAAATACATTTGGCCAAAGCTCCTGTTGATACTCCCTTCTTAGGGTGTATAAGTAGAAATGGATACTTTTTCATGTAGGATGGCAGGCGATCATCATTGCATATGTATGGCAACAATATCATTGCCACTCATTATAGTAAAAATAAAATTGACAAAACGTGAAGCAATTCAGGGGGTGCTAGTAAAAAACGTGGCCTGCTTTAGGACCACACATTAATCTAACCCTGCATTCATATCCTTTATGGCAGTGGTCCTCGACTCTTTTCTACAAGGCCCACCAACAGGCCATGTTTTTCCATCTCCACGTAGCTGCGCTAATTGCTTCATCTGTTCGTCTGTGTCGAGATCTGCAAAACCTGACCTGTTAATGGGCCTTGTAAGAGAGGGTTGAGGAGCCCTTTCTGGGACTTGAATGGGTGGATAAGCACTAGAGGGGATAGAACATGGCCATGGAGGTGTCCAGAAGGAACTCTAAGAGGAACTTTCATCTGGACACTCTCGCCCCCATGGGTCTTAATATTGAGTTTGATCTCAGTAATTTCCCTGAAGCTTTTTTTCTCCCACTCCTGCCTATTTTATTATATATATATATTACATTCCACAGTACGCTTTGCTTGTTGCTGAAGCGTCACCTTTTATTAAGCTACGCTGTCCATGGTGCTGGAGCTTAAGCTTTTTGTAAGCGTCGCTGTCCACGGTGCTGACAAGTGGTGGTCACTTAGACATGAGAATTTCAACATTCAACACAACGCAAACCATGGTGGATAGTGTAAGAAGGTACTAAAGGAATAAAATGTTTATGTCAATTATCTCAATTATTAATGAATTATTATTAAATCACTAATATTACTGAAAAATAGGTAACTTGGATGAATGGAGTGGATTGTACCTGGTTATTATGATTCTGATCCGGGGGCTGATTAATAAGGAAATGATACAGATATCATAAATTATAAGGTTTATTTTGGTGAAATGCATCAATGTTCATTATGTATATATGTGTGTGTATGTAGAGATATGTGTATACACAGACTTGAGTCAGTTTTCTCTTATTTACTTCAACTACTTCAGTGAACCCATATGTAAGGTATAGTGTTACATGATGTCTTGTAATAGGAAGAGTTGGAGGAGGGGAAAAGGTTTGACCATAAGGACAATGGACGAAGTCTTTCGGTCTCTTAGCTTTGACTCTGTGAATGGACAACATGTAGGAGATTGCCATACTGGCAGTATGATGGGGGTTGGGCAAAAGACTCTAGTTTGAATTAACCTGAGAATGATTGCTGCATTTTTCTATGGACACTGTTTACAATTCTGGACATTGCAACTTCATATCATATTTACACCATTCATATTATTTTCCTGTAATGTAATCAGCTCTATTTTATATTAAATCCATTTATTGATTTTTGGTTTCGGCCAATACTTGAAGCACGATAGCCGAGATCATTTTTGGATGGCCCAGTCCTTGTTAAAAAGTTAAACAAGGAAAAAGAATAATATCACAAATGGCGATATTTTACAGATAGTCCATTACTTTCTATTCACTTTAATATGCCCAGGTGACCCTTACTTATGCTTTATAATACCTTGACATGTGCTATCCTTTCTCATGTGACTGAACCTATATGGATCTCTATGTACATTACAGAGCTTTAGGGAGCGGCACTACTGGACCAGTTTTATTATATCCTGGACATCCGATGGTGGCCCCACAGCCCTCTGTGCAGAGGTTGGTATTTTCGTGTAATAAAATCTGCAGGGATGACACTAACGTGCCGATTTCTGTCTTGCAGAAGTGAAATGCCCTCAGCGCATGTGTTCGCTGGCATGGGTGGACACGTCTGTGGGTGCCCTTGCCAGGCGACAGTGGTCCCACAGCTCGCTGTGGCAAGGTTGGTCTTTTCTCCGTCTGTCCATGTCTCATAAAAGCTTCAGGGATGTCGTTAACGTAGCAATTTCTATCTTACAGAACTGATTTGCCATCAGCAACTGGGAACGCTGGCACGGGTGGGTGGGTGTCGGGCTACCCTGGCCAGGCGACGGTTGTCCCACAGCCCCCTGCGGCAAGGTTGGTTTTTGTTTCGTCTGCCTACGTCTCATAAAAGCTGCAGGTATGATGCTAACCTTGCGATTTCTATCTTACAGAAGTGGAACAACTGTGACCGCTGGTGCCCCCGTGGACCCTGAGCTGGAGACGGCGCATGCACCAGCGCATCAAGTTCATGAAAATGATGACCCGGTCTCTCCGCATCTCAATGCAGAACACAATGATCAACCAGAGATGCCATCTCGCCCTTTCTCCGCCACAGCAGTAACTGAAGAGGTCACACTGGTCCCAGTGCCACCCGTAGAGATGATTGCTTTTGAGGAAGAAAAACAACGTGATAACAGCTGGTCCAAATTAAAGGTATTATTATTAAATGATTACAAGAGATTACAACAGAGTGATATACAGCAATACACTCTTATGCAATTCTGGGAGCGCGCTCCAAAGCGACCATGTCAGTAACATTTTTTATGCTGCTTGAATAGGGTGGAGGATGCAGTTTCAGCCAATAGCAAATCCAAGTTCAACAGCTGACAGAGTAAAAATCTTTAGCTGACAGAATAGAAAATGTCCCAAATCCATATCTTGATGAGCAGGGTGGAGGTCTGTACTACAAGCACGCGAAGAACATATTGATCAGATAACTTGTAACTTGTAACTTTAGCAAGCAGAAAAGTTTGAGCGCAGCAAAATATACCTTACAGAAAGTTACATTATTCTATTAATATCAAAAAATACAGCAATCCATATTAATTCCATTAATTCTTTAACATTTTCACCCTTTTTATAATTTTATTATAACACATCTTTATTCAGAGAATCTTAGCAACAGTATCCAACAGGTGCACCCCAGCACCGGTCCCCGCCCATGGTCTTGCGAGACACAAGGCCTATGGACTCTGTGCACGTTGATCGCAGGTTTGGGTTGTTTCTTCCCTGGAGATCACAGGCGGTCACCAACTGCTCAGGCGCAACTGCGGGATCCTTTATCAGAGATGACGTCCTCCACCTGGTTCCAAAATCACCGGAAGGGTCAACGTGGTGAAGCAGATGGTCAACAGGACCGCTGGTCAGATGGTCGATCATCTCTGAGGTTGCTGAGACTCTCCTTAGGGATCGGGTGAGTCCATCCCTTTGCTGCAGCGAGAAACACAAAGCATTACTAATATGATCTTATGTTGTCATATGTAAATAGCAAAGATTATTTCTAACCACTACAGTTAATACACCTTTAAATCACTTTTAAGAAAGTCAGAGCAGGACCAAGTATCTTGCTTTGACGGGAGGGAAATACTTCACAGGCCTTGGCGTACATTTCGTTAGCCCAAATTCCTAAGAACTTGAGGTAAGGAGACAATAGTCATTCCGCAAAGGCATGCAGTACTGATACTACTCAGAACTCTACCTCTTTCTGGTTAGCATCAATACTTAGATTAGGCCCAGAGCCTTAATCACCATGCACACCTGCAGTGTTTCCCTCCATGTGGAAAATACACTTAGATGCCATTATTGTATAAATAAAGAGAGAAATATACAACTTCTTGAAGATTTTCAAAGTAACCAATGACTTATGTACACAGTACAAATACATAAACAGCAGCACAATTAACAATAAGGCAAAACAAACAACAAGGCTCCTTTTTTGCCACTGAAGTCAACTTCTGTCTCTTTGATTCTCAGGCTCTTTTCTCTCTCTAACATTTGACTGATGCAATTAATAACTCATCTGCACTTAGTATCTCATGACTGTATCCGGAGATTTCTGCAATGGCAAACACATCCAGTAAGAAAACTGTAAATCGAAACCACGCAAAATTCATAACAAAGCCTTTGAATACTCTGTCCAGTGGTCATATTCAGCTGCTACATACTTATCTTAAAAGATTTTTCATCTTTCATCTTAACTTAAATATAAGAATGACAAATGGGCATAAACAATTTAATCTTATACATTTTTCTTAGTGGGCTTCTATAGTTTTTTTTTTTTTTTTTTAATCAAATATAATTCCAATAACGTCTTGTTCACCAGGATATACTAATAAGAGTCACACTTCAGATAGTTGGATGCAGTTCTGCAATCTCTGAAATGGATAGTTAGGCCTAAGTATGCACTGAGTAAATACACTATGTTACCTGGACAACAGGTATTCATATAAACTAAATTAAATTTCAATATTGCTTATATCTGAAACAATGTAATGTACTGTACTGGGCTGAATAAGTTAGACAATGACACCTACTGGGTTATGGGCTATGTCTTCTTGAGGCACCATCGAAAGGCAATAAGTCCAGCACTGCTTTTCCTGAAGCAGACTTATGCTTTGACACTTATTACCCACAGTTCTTCGAACCTGAGCCAACCACAAAGACCTGCTTCTTCTGCAGTCTCAGCTTGTCAGCAAGTGGCACTGAGTCTCTCAGGTGAGATTTGTATTGGGTATGAACCTTTTCCAGAAGTGCCAGCGAGTGTGAGGGCCTCATATGAATTCATGATCAGGATTCATGGCTGTCACTGTAACTCTCATTAATTTGTTTGTTATACAACAACATCATAAAACCATTCCATCTATAACCTTTCTCATAAGCTAATCTATCATCAGTGCACACATTTTGCCTTCCACCTAATGCCAATTCATACATTTCAGTGATGTGTTCTCAATTCAGCCATTCATGCTAAAAGCAAAATTTTCACCTTTATCATCCACTATCAAAAAAAAAAAACTTCATCACGTATGATCCTTCATGGTGATAAATTACTATCCTTTAATTAAAATCACACTAAATATGTACTTCTGAAGGTAGAAAATGCAGAAGAGAGGTAAGGGGGTGTCTCTGTCTACATCAACTAAACAAACATTTTATCACATATCAAGTGATTGTTCCAAGTGATTGTTCCATGAGTTCAAACACCTTTTAATACCAAAAAATGTAACCATAATACATATTTCCCCTCTTTTTTGAACTCTGTGGAACAAACTTAACTTCGTTTAGCTATGTTCAGCTCTTAACGTTAGTAATTCAGAAAGGTCAAAAATACTACTAGCTCATACTATATTTAAAACCTTTACCAAGTGTGCACCCATGAGGTGAACTTGCATTTTGTCCTGAGGACTTCTTCAAGACAGCAGTAATGATCACTTTAAAACATGCTGGAGTGCTCAAAATTATATAACTGTATGTAAAAACTTCTTAGTATTCTTAAGAAACCTTATTAAGACTATATGAAAATGTTTAAAAAATGACTGGTAAGCACTATTGACCTTTAAAAATAAGGCAACCTCTTAGCATGGTGATTACATTGTGCACAAACAGCTGCTCAAAACGTACCTAAGCTTTGAGACCAATATCATGAAGGAATTTATTTTTGCTTCTAACTTTCAGACTAGCATAACAGCAAATTTCTTAAACCAATTACCAATACTTATCTTAAAGTGGACCAACAGTCAAAAATGACTTAAACCAGACAAACACAGCTCATATGCATCTTTCCCCTGAGTAATTTAGTTTACTGCACATAAAGTTAATTTACCCTTTTCTAACTCTTGCTGTGATAAATTTTCTAACCGTGGTAAACTTTTAAAAACAAAATGTCTGCTCATGCACTTGCAGACCACCTACAAACAGGAGGTAATGCTTGAATTCATGTTACTGTGCATTTTCAGTTATGTCAGTTGGCAGAGGAAGCTCCAAAATGGCCACCACATCTCCCTTCCAACTATACCAAGCTATTGGTCGAGTTCAAGGAATGTCAGCTATATTTCAAGTTTATTAAATTCATATATATATATACCTCTCAATCATAAAATTAATCATATACTTCTAAAATATAGATAAATATTCAAACCATGATGGATTTCGATTTCTAAAGTTCTCATAGAATAATTATCTTCACAGCTGCTGTTAAAACATAAAAATATAATACATAAATATCAAATAATTTACACAATTTCCAGGAGAACAAGGTCGGATCCTTACTTTGCTCTATGGAAATTATCTTCCAGGTACAATTATCCATATATCATATTACATATTGTATACGTACCTTAAATTTAAATAACTCCCTTGTCTGCCAGAAGCTCCCAGAGAGTCCAGCTTCCTGAGCTGGCTTTTCACAGAAATCTATAAACAGCTTATCAGACAAGTTACATGACAGTTGTATCTGATCCCCGTAGTCTGACAGGCAGGGCAGAGTTACAATAACTCTGTAGTGCTCTTTTGAAAAAAATATCTCTGAATGGTTCTCATTCATTGCTTAATTCATATTTTATTTTATTTTTTTCCACTATTTTTCCTATTTATTTATTTATTTATTTATTTTTTAGCGTGTCATCTGTGTCCCTGAAAATCACCTTTTATATCCATTTCTTGCACAGGAATTGTTTTCCTTGGGATTTCCCAGATGCATCCATTATCATTACTTTCTGGGACCCTCTTCTCCTGCACTTCCTGAACGTTTCTTTGGAATGAGCTAGCTAAACTCATCACCGCTGAGACAGACTTGCCCCGCCAATCAGAGAGGGCAGAGACAAGTTTGTCATGAATCTCCCTATTTAATCCAGCCACCAATGTGGCAGTTAGCATCTTTCCTATGCCTTGATCATCTAAGTTGCCCCCTGCCTCTTCTACAACACTTTAAGGCCCTTTTTGTGTTGTCAAATACCTTGAGGCTGACCTGTCTGATTCCCCCTCCACTTCTCAGGGTTCTCCAGACGAACTGAAAATGCGATGTAAAGAGGAAGGACGCCGGTTTTAACAAGAGGCACTCCTTAAATCACCCCCTGCTGATGGAATTCACCAATTACTTGAAGGGCACGCTGGGAGTAAAGAATACCGGCCAGGAGGTAGAAAACGTTGCGCGATTCCTTTATTTCATGAACCCGGAGCAAGCGAATTTGGAATTTGTGAAGAACATACAGAAAACCCAGCTGTTCTTTACAAAGCTGCGGGAGCTCAAACTATCCATGCAAACGATAAGCAATTACTTGAAACACATTTGGAGGTTTCTCAACTTTCAGCTGAAGGCCACCAACCTCACAATCGAAAACCCCACCATGTTCAATCACTGCAATTATTTTGTCAGTGTCACGGAAGATATTCAGAAAAGGCTCTGTAAGGGAATTTCTGAGGAAGTGATACGCAAAAGGTGAGTCAACCGCTGATATCACCTTCTCTAATAAGACAAATTAATGATTAATCACTCACAGAATATTAAGGTTGATCAATAAGTTGTATTAACAATAATATTTAATTATATTATATATAGTTATATATATAGTTATAGTAATATTTAAAAAGCAGGAATACAAGATTTATTTTATCAGTTTTAAATAAAATAGCGGTCTTAATGTTTAAAAAAAAAACACCCCTGCGGTGGCAGCACGAACAGTGCACAAAACTGCTTCACCTGCTCTTTGCTCATGGCCGCCCGTTCAAGTGAATGGGCTGGAGCGGCCTGCGCAAAGAACGGGGGGAGGCCGCTCGGTGCAGCGGTTAAAGATTGCAGTACCCAGTGGATTTAGCGCTAAAGACATTTATGGAATTTTTTTTTTTTGCATTACCAGACATTGCTTTGACCACTTCAAACTATACGATAGAGGACTGCCGCAAAGTTCTGGAGGTCGCCAAACCCTCTTTTTTAAAAAGTCTCAAAAGAGCCGAGGATAGAAAGGAAAATGAAAAAGACCGGCTGGAAATTCTTTACTACCTGGAGTCATCGCTCATTTTGCAAAATCTCCAGAGACCGTGCGTAGTGAAAAATTTATTGGTAGGTACCTCTTCCTCCTTTTTCGTGTTTCTTTTTTTGATTTTCAGAGGCTAAATTGTTTACACCCATTGACCCACAGGTTTCTGAATGGAAGGCGAGGAGTCCATGCACCTACGAGGGTGACAATTTAGTGACCATTGGCGTCAATTCATAAAACTGCATCCCAGCAAGTGGCATCGTTTGCGCTTGAGGAAGAAAAGGTAGGATTTCCCCAAAGCCTTTTCCCTAATTCACAGGCTGGCAAATGTGACTCTCCGGCAATTTCATAATGTCGCTTCTCTTTGCTCCATCCAGTGGTTTACGGTCTGCTATGAAAAAGTGAGGCCTAACTTTCTACGTCAAGACTCCCCAAAGGACGCATTCTTCCTGTCCACCACGGGCAGTGCAATTTATAATCTTACTAACGATATGAGGCGTTATCATATAATGTGCATTTATTTGTTATTTGTATTTATTTTGATTTTCTCTGCAGGTATAATCTTCCACACGTGTCCAGTCAGGTGGTCAGGAGGGTCTGTGAGACGTGGACAGTCTCTAAGTATTCAGACACGCAAAAGTTTATATTCGCAAAGTACCTTTCTCATTCCAATATGACGGCTGAAAGAAACTACAGGGAGAAGACCCAGAATATTTGCCACGGCTATAAGCTGGTGACCCAAGCGAGGGCAGGACGTGTTAGGGCACCTCCAGCAAACTCATTGAGGTGCGTGTGTCTGTACCTGCTTAGCTATACTTTGGGGGCATTGACCTTTACACACCAATGGTGTGGGGACCTTTGACTTTGTGTGGACCAAAAATCGACAGAAAAGTGGCCACGCCAAACACCAAAACCTAGTGTGTGTATATGTGTGTGTGTGTAAAGTGGTTAATGGGGACTTTCCCCTTAGGCTACCCTTAGAATGTATTTTTAGGCAAAGATGGGGCCGAGTCTGCTGAGGCAGCATACGATGGTACCACAAGTACAGAAAAGTGCCATGTGACCAAAATCATTTACCACTGGACATTGATTCAGAGCAAAAAGTGTACAAAAATAGGATGCAGGCAGTAAGGCCTTCCTTTTGTGTTTTGATTTGTGGTGAAAATAAAGGTGATGCAAGGATTGCACTTCCTCGGGACACCGACCCATCTGCACAGCAGAATGGCGGCTCCTCTAATTTTCTGCTGGGTGAAAAAAGAGTTTGTATTTAAGCAAAAAATAAAACAGCAGTGTGGCCTATAGGAGTGGTTCAGGCAGCAGCGCCATTTGTTTTTCACACACGGGCATCCCATAAAGGGGGAGACTCAAGGGAGGTGGTTGCTTTTCTAACACTGTTAGCATCGCTATAGATGTCAAGTTCCTTTACCCAAGCCCTATCCATGAAATAAAATAACCTGCTCCGAAGCACACCTGTACCACTGACTTATTCATAGGATATCATGAAAGAGGGAATCCCAATAAAGAAGGGCACGGGGTGTGTTATGAGCATTGTAATGTCCCATGTCTGCTTGCTAAACTTCTTGTCCCCCTGGACAAAGGCATGGGGGTACTGCTGGGCCTGAGCCAGCCATTTCCTGGGGGCTGGTGGGGGTGGTGAATACCTGCTCACCAGCATCATAGCTCTGCTTGCTAACCTTAACTTTGTTTTCCACAGAGATGAAGAAACTGCGGCAAATGAGGCCCCCGAATCCCCTGGACCAACAGGAACCCGTACGCCATCGCCCCAGCCTGGAACATCAAGGTAATTTTGTGGAGCTGGAGGGGGGATCTTATAGATGTGATGGGAATGGCTTAGGTCAGGAGCACCCCCTCAGCTGCAGGGATGGGAATGATGATCATGGGGATGGATCGTGGAAAGGTAAGTAATTGCGGGCCACTGCGGGGGGCTCACACAGTGGGGCATGCCCCAGTTTCTCTTAGTTTGTAGAGCCGGTAATCGGCCCACTCCAAAGTGTCTCCAAGTCCAGGATTTTCACTATCCCGGGTTTAATTTCTTTAGCTAGGGGCACCCCTTTTTTTGGGATGCTCCCCATGTAGTGTAGATGTATTGCCCCAGCAGCATCCCAATGTTGGATGCTCCACAATGTGTAACTCCCAGCATCGCCCATAAAAACACACTTTTTCCCAGTCCCACGGCACATACGTGGACTGACGTTTAATGGGCATTGCACGCCATGCATGAGAGTAGCTGCATCCCCGGCTCCCTTTAGAAAATGATGCTGGGGATGCATCCAGCATGAATTACTTTGCTGTGGGGGCTTTGGCATTGCGATTTGGGATACAGATGCTGGCCCTGGAATCTCTATATAATGCAGGCCCAGCCATGTTGGGTTTTGCTCCACTTTAGGTTTAACACCGGGGTGCTGCTAGAGATCAGCCATAAACACAGGCAAATGCTTATAATAAACACGTGTGTCTCATGTATATTTCTGCTCTCATGTTAGTGACATGATGGAAAGGGTTAAAGCAGCTAGAGTCTGCAGAGCCCCAATAATATGATACAATCAGGGGGGTGGCCATAGTGATCCCTGCACCTGGCCCAAGTTTGATACATTGTGGGTGTCCAGGCCTAAGTCACAGCAGCTCATTTTCTGCTTCCTCAAGACACTGGAAGGATTGGTAAAACTTTTCTAGTCTATTCTATCCCTCTTGGGTTCTGTTCCACTTTCAAATGCCCAAAGTGAAAAGCCCCAGCCCAGGGTTTTTTTTAACTATCCCTTGTTCTGACCAGTGCCCACGGGGCATCTAATGTTGGCATTTTGTGTGATTAGTAATGCTCTGTTTTGTGCTCCAAATGAGTAAATAGCGTTAAAGAGGAACAACACCCTGTATTTTCACTTTTTGGGGGGTTGTTCTACACGGAGGTATCGCAAATCAGGACGCCCTACTGTGTGCATCCCCCAGGTCACCTGACCAGTGCCCACGGGGCATCTAATGTTGGCATGCCCCGCTGCATGAACCCCCATGTACAAACCTCACCAGACACCAGAACCTAACCAGCTTCATGCACATCAATGTGCGGCTGGAGATGCTTAACATGGACCAAATCCAATCATGACCGGCCCTGGAATTTACAAGATTCCCTGGCCGATGGATTCCCTCCCCCAGGCATCCAATATTGGGATGCCCCACTGTGTGAAACCCCCAGATCTCCCTATTCACTTGCCTTGCTTCCGAGGCCAATGGCGCTTACGCAAGCTGTGGCTGCATCACAGCTATCCCTCTAGCAGGGCGCGTGCCCTCGCCAGGGATTTGTGAATGGCCGACGTGGGCACGCTTCCTGTTACAGGGAAGTGGGGATGCGGCTGCCAGCGTGCTCGGAGCCGCTTTCCTTGGATGTTGTGATGTCAGCGGCGACGGGCGGCTGCACATGTGCCCTAGGAGCGGGAAGAGGTGAGTAGTGTTTGGCAATCCAGGGGGTTGAATCTTTAATTTTCCAGTGCCGGCATTCTTGGGTTTTGTTCTACTATAAATCCCCATTATTGGGACGCTTTAAACTATCCTGTGTTTGGTCTTTTGTCCTGGGGCCCAGACAATAGTCCGCCAGGAGCAAAGAATTCTGTGTCCATCACAATCATGGCTACACTTCCTTGTAGTTTCTCCAGCCGCACATTAATATCCAGACAGAAAAAGCTCATTGTAGGAGAGCCGCGGCCTGGAACATGGCTGAGTTATGTGTAGCCACCCATCTGGGAGTTTCACCAAATACTGATTTAGGCTGCCCTACTATGTCTACCCCTTGAGATAGAGGTATTGAAAGGCTTGGCAGTTCCTGGGGAGGAGATACCTGGTCACCAATGTCAGAGCTCTGCTCGCTAACCTTAACATTCATTTTGACAGATGAAGAAACTGCGGCAGAAGAGGCCCCCAAATCCCGTGGCCCATCACGAATCCGTGGCCCTCGCCCCCAGCCTGGCAGAGCAAGGTAATTTAGTGTAGCAGTTTGGGGGGGGCTCTATTTCTGACTTTCTGCCTGCTAAGTCAATACGTTTTATGTTTTCTGCAGACGTCGACAAGTGTTATCAAGTGAAGAAGACAACGGTGAATCATCCGGAGGAATTGGACAGCGACGATAATGTGTACCGGCAATCAAGGTGCGTAGATACTTGACTCTGTAACATAACCCTAAACAGCCAGCCCTGGAATCTCCAAGATTCCTTGGATGGCCACTAGCCTTCCCCTGAGGCCGCCTCTTGTTCTCCTCATTGATTCCAATCAGAGCTGTTTGCCCAGTGATTTAATTATGGCAATGGGCTCCGATTGGACTAGAGCCTGTGCGTGCACCTTTCGACCGTAAGGAAGTGATTTATGGGAGATCTGGGGGCATGGCAAAATAGGGATGCCTCCGGTGCACAGAACAGAACAAGGGATAGTTAAAATCAGGGGTCGTGTCCCACTTTGCAAAAATTCCCTTGCCCTCAGCTGACGTGTGCAGAAATTGGCAGTCGTGCACATAAAACTGGACCAAAACCCATGATTGTTGATTCCCTTGATTGCGTGAGTTGTGGCCGCATCCTCGCTATCCCTCTAGCAGTGCGCGTGCCTCCTGCAGGCAAGAGCAACACCCTGGACCATCAAAATAATAAAAAGACTATCCCAGAAAGTAGTCCACCAGCACAATTGTCCGCAGGAGAAGCTAAACAATATCCTAGAGTCTCAGACTCCAGGGCCGGTTTTTGTCCTCTGGGGTGCTACTAGAGCCCTGTAAAATAGCATACATACAGGGGTTGCCATGATGACTCCCCCACCCTGCCCAAGTTTGAAACCTTATGGAGGGAATGTGATTTCAAGCTGCTCATCTTGTGCTTTTCTTCAACCTCTAAGCGGACCAAAACCGGACCTAGTGTTTATAAGACGCTAGGTGTGATTAAGCATGCACACACCTAGTGGAGACATCTCATGTATGGTTCTACTGCTCCGCGTGGCCACATAACTGAATTGCTGCTGGGCTCAGCCCCACAGCTGAGAGATGCAAAGAATGCTCCGGGTTCATCACAATCATGGCTACACTTCCTTGTAGTTTCTCCAGCCGCACATTAATATCCAGCCAGAAAAAGCTCATTGTAGGAGAGCCGTGGCCTGGAACATGGCTGAGTTATGTGTAGCCACCCATCTGGGAGTTTCACCAAATACTGATTTAGGCTGCCCTACTATGTCTACCCCTTGAGATAGAGGTATTGAAAGGCTTGGCAGTTCCTGGGGAGGAGATACCTGGTCACCAATGTCAGAGCTCTGCTCGTAACCTTAACATTCATTTTGACAGAGATGAAGAAACTGCGGCAGAAGAGGCCCCCAAATCCCGTGGCCCATCACGAATCCGTGGCCCTCGCCCCTAGCCTGGCAGAGCAAGGTAATTTAGTGTAGCAGTTTAGGGGGGGGGGGGCTCTATTTCTGACTTTCTGCCTGCTAAGTCAATACGTTTTATGTTTTCTGCAGACGTCAAAAATCATAAAACTGCGTCCCAGCAAGTGGCATCATTTGCGCTTGAGGAAGAAAAGGTAGGATTTCCCCAAAGCCTTTTCCCTAATTCACAGGCTGGCAAATGTGACTCTCCGGCAATTTCATGATGTCGTTTCTCTTTGCTCCTTCCAGTGGTTTACGGTCGATTACGAAAAAGTGAGGCCTAACTTTCTACGTCAAGACGCCCCAAAGGACGTATTCTTCCTGTCCACCACGGGCAGTGCAATTTATAATCTTACTAACGATATGAGGCGTTATCATATAAAGTGCATTTATATGTTTGTATTTATTTTGATTTGCTCTCCAGGTATAATCTTCCACACATGTCCAGTCAGGTGGTCAGGAGGGTCTGTGAGACGTGGACAGTCTCTAAGTATTCAGACACGCAAAAGTCTATATTCGCAAAGTACCTTTCTCATTCCAATATGACGGCTGAAAGAAACTACAGGGAGAAGACCCAGAATATTTGCCACGGCTATAAGCTGGTGACCCAAGCGGGGGCAGGACGTGTTAGGGCACCTCCAGCAAACTCATTGAGGTGCGTGGCAGTGCGTGTGTCTGTACCTGCTTAGCTATACTTTGGGGGCATTGACCTTTTTTACACACCAATGGTGTGGTGACCTTTGACTTTGTGTGGACCAAAAATCGACAGAAAAGTGGCCACACCAAACACCAAAACCTAGTGTGTGTATATATGTGTGTGTAAAGTGGTTAATGGGGACTTTCCCCTTAGGCTACCCTTAGAATGTATTTGTAGGCAAAGATGGGGCCGAGTCTGCTGAGGCAGCATACGATGGTACCACAAGTACAAAAAAGTGCCATGTGACCAAAATCATTTACCACTGGACATTGATTCAGAGCAAAAAGTGTACAAAAATAGGATGCAGGCAGTAAGGCCTTCCACCACTGACTTATTCATAGGATATCATGAAAGAGGGAATCCCAATAAAGAAGGGCATGGGGTGTGTTATGAGCATTGTAATGTCCCATGTCTGCTTGCTAAACTTCTCTTTCCCCTGGACAAAGGCATGGGGGTACTGCTGGGCCTGAGCCAGGCATTTTGTGGGGGCCGATGGGGGTGGTGAATACCTGCTCACCAGCATCATAGCTCTGCTTGCTAACCTTAACTTTGTTTTCCACAGAGATGAAGAAACTGCGGCAAACGAGGCCCCCGAATCCCCTGGACCAACAGGAACCCGTACGCCATCGCCCCAGCCTGACACATCAAGGTCATTTTGTGGAGCTGGAGGGGGGATCTTATAGATGTGATGGGAATGGCTTGGGTCGGGAGCGCCCCTCAGCTGCAGGGATGGGAATGATGATCATGGGGATGGATCGTGGAAAGGCAAGTAATTGCGGGCCACTGCGAGGGGTTCACACAGTGGGGCGTGCCCCAGTTTCTCTTAGTGGGTAGAGCCAGTGATCGGTCCACTCCAAAGTGTAAAGTCCAGGATTTTCACTATCCCAGGTTTATTTCTTTAGCTAGGGGCACCCCTTTATTTGGGATGCTCCCCATGTAGTGTGGATGTATTGCCCCGGCAGCATCCCAATGTTGGATGCTCCAAAATGCGTAACTCCCAGCATCGCCCATAAAAACACTTTTTCCCAGTCCCACGGCACATACGTGGACTGACGTTTAATGGGCATTGCACGCCATGCATGAGAGTAGCTGCATCCCCGGCTCCCTTTAGAAAATGATGCTGGGGATGCATCCAGCATGATTTACTTTGCTGTGGGGGCTTTGGCATTGTGATTTGGGATACAGATGCTGGCCCTGGAATCTCTATATAATGCATGCCCAGCCATGTTGTGTTTTGCTCCACTTTAAGTTTAACACCGGGGTGCTGCTAGAGATCAGCCATAAACACAGGCAAATGCTTATAATAAACACGTGCGTCTCATGTATATTTCTGCTCTCATGTTAGTGACATGATGGAAAGGGTTAAAGCAGCTAGAGTCTGCAGAGCCCCAATAATATGATACAATCAGGGGGGTGGCCATAGTGATCCCTGCACCTGGCCCAAGTTTGATACATTGTGGGTGTCCAGGCCTAAGTCACAGCAGCTCATTTTCTGCTTCCTCAAGACACTGGAAGGACTGGTAAAACTTTTCTATTCTATTCTATCCCTCTTGGGTTTTGTTCCACTTTCAAATGCCTAAAGTGAAAAGCCCCCCACCGGGTATTTTCACTATCCCTTGTTCTGACCCGTGCGGCATCTAATTTTGGCAGGCCCCGCTGCATGACACCCCTTAGATCACCTCAGACCTGTCTCTCCTCTAATAAGCTTCTTTGGTCCTGCACATCAATGTGCGGCTGGAGAAGCTTAAAGTGGACCAAAACTCAGCACCATTGATTCCCTCCCCATGGGGCATTCCAAATCGGGATGCCCCCCTGTGTGAAACCCCCAGGTTGCCCCATTCACTTACCTTGCTTCCTGGTACAACAGCCCTCGCATTCCCAGCTATCCCTCTAGCGCCAAACATTCAGCCGCCAGAAGCATGCCTCAGGTTGCTTGGGATGCCCCGGGGCAAAGCGCAACACCCCGGGACCATAAAATGAGTAAATGACGTTAAAGAGGAACACCCTAAATTTTCACTTTTCAGGGGGTTGTTCTACACGGAGGTATCCCAAATCAGGATGCCCCACTCAGTGTATCCCCCCAGGTCACCCTTGTTCTGACCAGTGCCCACGGGGCATTTAATGTTGGCATGCCCCGCTGCATGACACCCCATCGATCACCCCATGTACAAACCTCACCAGACACCAGAACCTAACCAGCTTCATGCACATCAATGTGCGGCTGGAGAAGCTTAACATGGACCAAATCTCAGCACAATCGGCCCTGGAATTTATAAGATGCCCAATGGATTCCCTCCCCCAGGCATCCAAAATTGGGATGCCCCACTGTGTGAAACCCCCAGGTCACCCCATTCACTTGCCTTGCTTCCGAAGGCCAATGGCGCTTACGCGGGAAGCGGGGGATGGGGCTGCCAGCGTGCTCGGAGCCGCTTTCCTTGGATGTTGTGATGTCAGCGGCGACGGGCGGCTGCACATGTGCCCTAGGAGCGGGAAGAGGTGAGTAGTGCTTGGCAATCCGGGGGGTTGAATCTTTCATTTTCCAGTGCCGGCATTCTTGGGTTTTGTTCCACTTTAAATCCCCATTTTTGGGACACTTGGAGAAGATCCAGATTTAAGAAACATAGTTCTGAAAGACTATGGTTTATTTTCTGTATGTTAGAGTAACGCTTTAACGCTGGACTTTTCTGTAATTGCTTTTGCAAGGCTTATCTAAGGAATGTGCTGCTTCGCATGGGGGGCTCTGGGAACTGAGAAAACTATGAAGTACTCCCATATTCAACCTTGTACATGGTCAAATATTCTGTTCATTATTTTTAACTTAGGTAATTGTCTGTTCTGCGCATGCTCTATGAAAGTTTTCAATAAAAAAGGGGTCAGAAGCGCCCCCTGCTCAGTTTCTCTGAGGTTTTGCTACACACCTCGTTGAGTGTATTGATTCTCTTAGAGTATAACAATTGGGAATTAGACAA
Organism: Gastrophryne carolinensis; assembly: GCA_027917425.1. Lineage (NCBI taxonomy): Eukaryota > Metazoa > Chordata > Amphibia > Anura > Microhylidae > Gastrophryne > Gastrophryne carolinensis. The sequence goes on from CM051244.1 coordinate 3,503,212, forward strand.
CAGAAGCCAGACCAAGTCCGGTTAGTGACTTGAACATAACATTACGTGGCGCTCCGAACAGGGACTCTATAGTGGTCGCAAGAGGTATCGCACCCGCCGAACGGATCATCAACTGATGCCACCTCAGAACAGCAGACTTCAAAACCTGGCCAGGTAAGAGACAGCTTTTATGTACTCTTATACTCTGCTCTTCCCCTGTGAGGCATCAGCGGGTCCGTTCTAAGGTGAGATAGGCATAGCCAGCCTCTGCGAAAGAGGGTCATTTTAAGAATCCTAAGGCGCTTCTGTTGTCTGCATTTGTTTTGTCTGTTTGTATTTGTCTTGTCTGTCTGTTCCCTTAAGAATTTGTTATTTTTGAGAGTGTGATAATAAACTTTATGAGCCTGGCATTTAGTTAAAAACTTTGGAAGGTCATTAGACGCCCCATCCCACTGGCGAGGGGAAACCCGCTATAACCCAGTGACGGTGAACGCAAGTGGTGACCAGAAGAAGTTTTATATAAAAATTTTACCCTGTACGGTTCCATAACTCATTTAGGTGTGAGCCAGTTTGTCAAGTTGACTGGATTTGACGGCGCCTTTACGGTGCATGCCAGCCGATCCTGACTACGTTGACTTATAAGAACCACAGTTCCCAGGCTTAGTTAGAAGACCAGGACTAGTCGATAGGTGATTTCAGAAAATTAAAGCCAATATTGCTGGGATGGGAATAAGATACAATTAGTGTATCTAGGACTGTCACTTACCCATATGATAGGTGATGTGTTTGTGAGCCTAATTGTTTGTCTTGGATTATGTGTTGCTATTTGGTTAGCGTGTAGGATCACTAGACATTACCAGGGGAGACCCAGAGAGGTACTCCAGTTCCTAGTTCCTTAGGAGGAAGCCAAAGAAGGCTAGCCCACAGAGAGGTTAGACCCCAAAACGGTACCTAGGGCCGGTTGCTAGGAAGATGGGAAAAGAACAGTCCAAAGAGATACCCCAGGAAGAGAAATGGCAGACATTAGAAGAAATCACCAGGGAAAGGTGTGGCTTAGATGCCGCTAGGAATTTGAAAAAGATTTGGAAGGAATTTAAGCTAGTTCATAAATGACAATTAGATTTAGGGAAATGGGAACAGATAGCTAAAGGGAAACATGGAATTATTTTTGACAAAGGATGGGATTAGAGATGAGCGAACCGGTTCGGACGAACCGGAATTCGCTCCGAATTTCAGGAAATATTCGATTCGGCACGAACCCGAATATTTTGTGGTTCGTGCCAATCGAATTTTTCCTGAAATAAAAAAAAAAAAAAATGCCGGCATGGTGGGAGCCGGCCGGCAAAGCCCGCTCCCACCATGCCGGCATTTAAAAAAAAAAAAAAAAAAAAAAAAAAAAAAGCATTTTTGCCGGCATGGTGGGAGCGGCCTCAGATGACAGCTGAGAGCGGCGCCGGCCTCCACGCTCCGGACCTGCAGGTAAGTGTTTGCTTTTTTTTGAAATGCCGGCATGGTGGGAGCGGGCCGGCCGGTTCCGCTAACAGCGGAGCCGGCCGGCCCGCTCCCACCATGCCGGCATTTCAAAAAAAAGCAAACACTTACCTGCAGGTCCGGAGCGTGGAGGCCGGCGCCGCTCTCAGCTGTCATCTGAGGCCGCTCCCACCATGCCGGCAAAAATGCTTTTTTTTTTTTTTTTTTTTTTTAAATGCCGGCATGGTGGGAGCGGGCCGGCCGGCTTTACCGGCCGGCCCGCTGACAGCGGAACCGGCCGGCCCGCTCCCACCATGCCGGCATTTATGATGGGGAACTTCGTAAAAGTTCGATTCGGCCGAACCCAAATTTCTTTGTGAAATTCGGCGAATCGGCCGAATCGAACTTTTCAAAAGTTCGCTCATCTCTAGATGGGATCATCAAGTGGAACGTGCTCTGAAACTTTCAAGTTTAGCAGAAAAGGAAGGCTGGACGTACAGTCCACATAGGAAACAATGGAATACTACACCATTGCTTCATCCCCAAGTAGACCCCATACCTGATGCTCCAACAGCCCCAGTACCGCCACCCCCATATGAAAAGACAGTAAAGAAAGAAACTAGTAAGTTGTATCCTAGACTCCCCATTGGCCAGTAACAGTACGTATGGTCCAGATCCAGGACCAGATGATGGCGATAGCGGCTTATGGCAATGCTATTGTGGAATGATAAATAAGGGTTGGGACAGAATGTGTACCCAGTGTAAAGTAAGGGAGCAGGATAAAGTAGTAAATGAAGAAGGAACATGGAAATGTGTAGTTTGTGGTTATAGAGGGATGGGTTTAGAACAAGAAAAATGTAATGTTTGTGGAGCAGATCAGCAAGGAGGGGATCCAGATGAGAGAATAAATGGTGTTAGCACAAGAAAAAAGTAAATTTAGTTACTGAAAAATCATGGACTTGCCATCACTGTATGACTTATGGTTTACCAGAAAATGTCACACACTGTCCAAGGTGTAAAACTTATAGATACGCAGGACCCCCTCCCAGAAGCAACACTTATAAATTAGTTGCGCCTGTGTTTACCCATACCAGGCAGATTCCAGATGCTCAAAATGCAGGTCAATTTATTAACCAAGAAACCCCTTATTATAAGCCATGGACTCCAGCTGAATGTATGGCTTTGTTGCAGAATGCACCTGATCCCCATACTAGCCCTTCTAGGTTTGGCAGGTATGTAATACAAATGATGGAGTCACATAATGCCACCTGGTTGGATGGAGAAGATCTTTGTAGGATGAAAATATCCCCTACTATGTTTCATCAATTTACTGATTATATGAGAGCACATGTACCACAGAATGTTAGACTTGGGGACAGTAGAACTGATTTTTTATTTTGAACATATATTGATGAAGGCTTAGATGTTGGAAATATTGGAGTTCAAAGGTTGTTTGTTAGAGCCTATATTGATGGTTTAAAACCAACCATTAAGGAAAAGTTAAAGGCTTCTATCCCAGATTGGAGAACTAACCATACTATGGCACAATTGTTAGCTAAAGCACAAGGCATAGAAATGGACTTGCAGGAAAAGCCCAAGATGCGCATGGTGGCTCAGGTCACTACAGATACTAGACCTAAGCAGGGAACTTTTCAAGGAAAAATTTTAAAATATTATTGTGACAAACCTGGTCATATTAAGAGGAATTGTAGAAAGTTTGCTGCTGATCAAGGAACAGCCCCCAATAAGTCAGAATCTAAAAGTAAAGAACAAGACTGACTATCGGCAGTAACATTCTCTGTACCAGCCAGAACACCTATAATACCGATTGAAATTGATGGCAAAACAGTTGAATTTTTGATTGATACAGGAGCGTACGCCCATTTCTAAGCCACTAGAGGGCAGACTTGGTCCACACATGTTTATCTCTAAATTTTTAGTCTGTGATTCAGCTCCTTACAATTTATTGGGTGTAGATAATTTAACTAAGTTACAAGCAAAAATTGATTTTCAAGAAGATGGTCAAGTTGTTCTAACTTTGCCTGACCATCCTGATGATTTAGAATATTGTATGCAAATACAAGCTCTTGAAGATTTTGAACTCACTAATGTACTTACAGAGAATGATCAAGATTTACTAAGAACTGTACCTGACCATTTATGGTCTAAGTCAGGGTCTGATATAGGACTTCTCCCTGTCTCACCAGTAGAGGTCCATATCAAACCAGGATCTACCCTACCACAGCTTAAGCAGTACCCTTTGAGCGCTGCACAAGAACAAGCTATAGGAGAACAAATTGACGAGCTTTTGGCCAAGGGTGCTTTGATTCAGATGCAATCAGGGGCTAATACTCCTTTGTATCCAGTCAGGAAAGGTTTTGGAACCAGGACAACCTGTGAAATACAGGATGGTACAAGATCTTAGAGCCATTAATAACAGTTTGGCTCCAATGACACCAGTGGTTCCAAACCCTCATACATTTCTTTCTCAAATACCGAGGACAAGCATGTATTTTTCTTGCGTGGATCTAACGGGAGCTTTCTTTTCGGTTCCTTTAGCACCTGAATGTTACCACCTCTTCGCTTTTCAGTCTTGGCAGGATGGAAACCATCAACAGATTGTGCACTTCTACAATAGGTAGACGTTTTGCTTCTTTGCTGCCCAGACAAAATCACATGTGAGGAGGGTACTTTGTCTCTTCTTACATTTTTGGCTGAGAATGGCTGCAAGGCTAGCAAAGAAAAGCTACAATTCTGCCAAACACAAGTTACCTTTCTAGGTCACTGCATTTCACAAGGCACTAGACACCTTACTAAAGACAGGAGGTGACATGTTCTTGACTATTTCCACTCTAAGACACAAACAGTTAAGAGCATTTCTACGACTCATCTCTTACTGTAGACAGTGGATTATGCATGCTAGTTCACTTATGCAACCACTGTATGATTGTGTCAAAGTCACACTTTTTTTTTGCCTAACACCAGAAGCAAGAGATGCTTTTGAACAACTTAAACTTGCAGTCACACAAGCACCAGCTTTAGGTCTTCCTGATTATTCTCAGCCATTTACACTCATGGCTACTGAAATACAAGGACACGCTACAGGAGTTTTAAGGCAGGCACATGGCACAAAACAAAGACCTATTGCTTATTATTCGTGTAGCAGCAGTTTCTCTATTGGTAGACAAAGCTTCTGAAATTGTACTTGATAATGAATTAGCTGTGTCTACCAATCACGACATTCATGGGATTTTGTCACAAGTTAATCCCAAACACCTGTCAATGGCTAGACAGCTTAGGCTGCAGTGTACCCTTTTACTACCCCCAACAATTAAGTTTCAAAGATGTACTTCTCTGAATCTGGCGACTTTGTTACCAATTTCTTCAGATTCTGAAGGGGGGAGTGATAATAGTGAAGCTTTTGAGAATTTTTTAGAATTTGAACATACTGAAGACACACATGACTGCATTGAACTTATGAAGCAAGAAACAATGGGTTTACCACATGTGCATGATACACCTTTAGAAAACCCAGAATTTGAATTTTTTGTAGATGGCAGCAGATATGCTGATGAAAAAGGACAGTTTCATACAGGTTATGCAATAGTAACTGAACATGAAGTGGTAGAAGCTGAACCATTACCACCTCATATGTCTGCTCAGGAAGCAGAACTTACAGCCCTCTCTAGGGCATTAATGCAAGGGGATTCTTAACAGCTGCGGGTACCCCTATTAGACATGCTGAATTAGTTAAATAAATTCTGACCAACCTGAACAATGTCAAAGAGGTGGCTATAGTAAAAGTAGCAGCCCACACAAAACAACCAAAGAGGCTAAAGGTAATGAAAAAGCTGACTTAGCAGCTAAACAAGCAGCTTTGAAGAAAGAGAGTGTAAGTGTAAATCTTACCCAGGAATCGGCGGTAAGTATGGAACTAATGAAAAATCTTCAGGACAAAGTGATGCCTGAGGAAAAGGAAAAATGGCTCAGAGCAGGGGCCCAGCAAAATGATGGATTATGGGTCAAAGGAAGCCGATTGTGCTTGCCTAGCTTCCTATACCCAGAACAGGCACAGGTATCACACCTGCCTACTCAGAGTGCAAACTCTATGGTAAGGAGTACCAATCAGACTTGGCATGCTCCAGGCTTTAGTAGCATGGCACGACAATACTGTGCAGGATGATCTGTTTGACGAAGAACCCAGGACAGGTTGTTAAGACACCTGTAAGACATCAACCTAGGTCTCTATCCATTTCAAAGGCTTCAAATTGATTACATCCAACTCCCTTAAGAGTGGACCCTTTGAGTATGTACTTGTGTGTATTGACTTGTTTTCGGGATGGCCAGAAGCTTACCCAGTAAAATCAGCAACAGCTAAGACCACGGCAAAGAAACTAATTACAGAGTTAATACCGCGTTTCGGCTTATTTGAGACCCTAGAATCAGACCGTGGCTCGCACTTTACAGGTGAAATAATGCAAAACGTGATGCAAATGCTAGGTGTCCAACAGTCCTTCCATACACCCTATCACCCACAGAGTTCAGGGAGTGTGGAGAGACTGAATGGAACTATCAAACTGAAGTTACAGAAAACTATGAAGGAATTAGGTAAACCATGGATAGATTGTTTACCAATTGTGTTATTTTCAATAAGATGCACCCCTACAAAGAAAACAGGGTTGTCACCTTATGAAATTCTGTTTGGAAGTGCTCCGAGAACTGGGTTGTACTTTCCACAACATCTTGCTTTAAAATGTGACGAATTAACTGATTATGTGATGCAGTTATAAAAACATCTCACTAAACTGCACAAGTGTTTTTGATTCTCTTCCAGACCCCGACCAGATAACAGAACTCATAATCTCCAACCAGGAGACTTTGTCTATGTAAAGAAACATTCTAGAAAATCTTTGGAATCAAGGTTTGAAGGACCCTTTCAAGTTCTTTTGACAACGCCTACTTCAGTGAAGCTTGAAATCCACTTGGATACAAGTCATTGTAAAAAGGTTACAGGTCCAGAGGGAAAATGAAATATTTCCTCTTAATGATAATGGCTTTCTGCCTCAATATTTCATCCCCTGCACCTATAAGAAATAGAAGGGAGATAGGCACTCATCATCAAAAGTTACTTTTGCTAAAGTATAAATACTCTTGCTAGACAAACTGATTTTGACAAATGTTGGATATGTAGTAAGTTACATCCTTCGTCTTCCCGGGTACCCCTCGTAGCCATCCATATTCAATTACAGTATGAGAGAGTCAATAGTTCTGCTAATGAGATAAATTACCATTTAACGGGAAGAGCATATAGACCAGATTGGTGCTTCTTATTAGGAAATAAAAACCACACCCATATAGGAGCATCTACTTGTAAAGAGAGTTTGTTAAATAACTTTGTGAAATGACAGAGGACTACGAGTGCTGTACTTGGATACATAATACCTCATTAGAGATACCTGATTATTACTAAGTAATAAAAGGTCATAGAGAAGAAGTTCAAAAGATACAGAATAAAATCAGGACATTTGCAAAAGACTGGTCCCCTTTTGGAGATTGGGGAAACTGGGGTGGTCCACTACAGTGGATCAAGAATATCTTGATTAATATTTTGGCATTGTGTCTTCTGGGTATAATGATTTATGTTCTAGTAAAACTAGCCCTTTGCCTTGTAGCCAGGATCAAGACACCTAAAGTAACACATAAACGTATCTTGATTGCAGATAATGCGCTTTCTAAATGAGTAACTATGTTTCTTTCCTTTAGAATTGACATATCTGTCAAAATTCGAGACTCTTCTTTGGAAGGATGCTGTTCAAGTACTTGGGGGATGGAACCAGTTAAAGAAGACATGTGTTCCCCTAGGCAACTCGCCGGCCTGGGATAGTACCTGAGTGACTGAACTGGCTATAAACCTTCCGAAGTGGACACAGTAAAAGGAAAGACAGATGAAGATGTCAAAGGGGGGAAATGAGAAGATCCAGATTTAAGAAACATAGTTCTGAAAGACTATAGTTTATTTTCTGTATGTTAGAGTAACGCTTTAACGCTGGACTTTTCTGTAATTGCTTTTGCAAGGCTTATCTAAGGAATGTGCTGCTTCGCATGGGGGGCTCTGGGAACTGAGAAAACTATGAAATACTCCCATATTCAACCTTGTACATGGTCATAAATATTCTGTTCTCATTATTTTTAACTTAGGTAATTGTCTGTTCTGCGCATGCTCTATGAAAGTTTTCAATAAAAAAGGGGTCAGAAGCGCCCCCTGCTCAGTTTCTCTGAGGTTTAGCTACACACCTCGTTGAGTGTATTGATTCTCTTAGAGTATAACAATTGGGAATCAGACAACAGAAGCCAGACCAAGTCCGGTTAGTGACTTGAACATAACAACTTTAAACTTTCCTGTGTTTGGTCTTTTGTCCTGGGGTCCAGACAATAGTCCGCCAGGAGCAAAGAATTCTCAGTGTCCATCACAATCATGGCTACACTTCCTTGTAGTTTCTCCAGCCGCACATTAATATCCAGCCAGAAAAAGCTCATTGTAGGAGAGCCGCGGCCTGGAACATGGCTGAGTTATGTGTAGCCAGCCATCTGGGAGTTTCACCAAATACTGATTTAGGCCCTACTATGTCTACCCCCGGAGATAGAGGTATTGAAAGGCTTGGCAGTTCCTGGGGGGGAGATACCTGATCACCAATGTCAGAGCTCTGCTCGTAACCTTAACATTCATTTTGACAGAGATGAAGAAACTGTGGCAGAAGGGGCCCCCAAATCCCGTGGCCCATCACAAAAACGTGGCCCTCACCCCCAGCCTGGCAGAGCAAGGTAATTTAGTGTAGCAGTTTAGGGGGGGGGGGGGCTCTATTTCCGACTTTCTGCCTGCTAAGTCAATATGTTTTATGTTTTCTGCGGATGTCAAAAATCATAAAACTGCGTCCCAGCAAGTGGCATCATTTGCGCTTAATAAGGAGGAAGAAAAGGTAGGATTTCCCCAAAGCCTTTTCCCTAATTCACAGGCTGGCAAATGTGACTCTCCGGCAATTTCATGATGTCATTTCTCTTTGCTCCTTCCAGTGGTTTATGGTCTACTATGAAAAAGTGAGGCCTAACTTTCTACGTCAAGACTCCCCAAAGGATGTATTCTTCCTGTCCACCATGGGCAGTGCAATTTATAATCTTACTAACGATATGAGGCGTTATCATATAAAGTGCATTTATATGTTTGTATTTATTTTGATTTGCTCTCCAGGTATAATCTTCCACACGTGTCCAGTCAGGTGGTCAGGAGGGTCTGTGAGACGTGGACAGTCTCTAAGTATTCAGACACGCAAAAGTCTATATTCGAAAAGTACCTTTCTCATTCCAATATGACGGCTGAAAGAAACTACAGGGAGAAGACCCAGAATATTTGCCACGGCTATAAGCTGGTGACCCAAGCGGGGGCAGGACGTGTTAGGGCACCTCCAGCAAACTCATTGAGGTGCGTGGCAGTGCGTGTGTCTGTACCTGCTTAGCTATACTTTGGGGGCATTGACCTTTTTTACACACCAATGGTGTGGTGACCTTTGACTTTGTGTGGACCAAAAATCGACAGAAAAGTGGCCACACCAAACACCAAAACCTAGTGTGTGTGTATATATATGTGTGTGTAAAGTGGTTAATGGGGACTTTCCCCTTAGGCTACCCTTAGAATGTATTTGTAGGCAAAGATGGGGCCGAGTCTGCTGAGGCAGCATACAATGATTCCACAAGTACAGAAAAGTGCCATGTGACCAAAATCATTTACCACTGGACATTGATTCAGAGCAAAAAGTGTACAAAAATAGGATGCAGGCAGTAAGGCCTTCATTTTGTGTATTGATTTGTGGTGAAAATAAAGGTGATGCAAGGATTTCACTTCCTCGGGACACCGACCCATCTGCACAGCAGAATGGCGGCTCCTCTAATTTTCTGCTGGGTGAAAAAAGTGTTTGTATTTAAGCAAAAAATAAAACAGCAGTGTGGCCTATAGGAGTGGTTCAGGCAGCAGCGCCATTTGTTTTTCACACACGGGCATCCCATAAAGAGGGAGACTCAAGGGAGGTGGTTGCTCTTCTAACACTGTGTTAGCATCGCTATAGATGTCAAGTTCCTTTACCCAAGCCCTATCCATGAAAAAATAATAACCTGCTCCGAAGCACACCTGTACCACTGACTTATTCATAGGTTATCATGAAAGAGGGAATCCCAATAAAGAAGGGCATGGGGTGTGTTATGAGCATTGTAATGTCCCATGTCTGCTTGCTAAACTTCTTGTTCCCCTGGACAAAGGCATGGGGGTACTGCTGGGCCTGAGCCAGGCATTTTGTGGGGGCTGATGGGGTGGTGAATACCTGCTCACCAGCATCATAGCTCTGCTTCCTAACCTTAACTTTGTTTTCCACAGAGATGAAGAAACTGCAGCAAATGAGGCCCCCGAATCCCCTGGACCAACAGGAACCCGTACGCCATCGCCCCAGCCTGGCACATCAAGGTCATTTTGTGGAGCTGGAGGGGGGATCTTATAGATGTGATGGGAATGGCTTGGGTCGGGAGCGCCCCTCAGCTGCAGGGATGGGACTGATGATCATGGGGATGGATCGTGGAAAGGTAAGTAATTGCGGGCCACTGCGAGGGGTTCACACAGTGGGGCGTGCCCCAGTTTCTCTTAGTGGGTCGAGCCGGTGATGGGTCCACTCCAAAGTCCAGGATTTTCACTATCCCAGGTTTAGTTTCTTTAGCTAGGGGCACCTCTTTATTTGGGATGCTCCCCATGTAGTGTGGATGTATTGCCCCGGCAGCATCCCAATGTGGGATGCTCCAAAATGCATAACTCCCAGCATCACCCATAAAAACACTTTTTCCCAGTCCCACGGCACATACGTGGACTGGCGTTTAATGGGCATTGCACGCCATGCATGAGAGTAGCTGCATCCCCGGCTCCCTTTAGAAAATGATGCTGGGGATGCATCCAGCATGATTTACTTTGCTGTGGGGGCTTTGGCATTGTGATTTGGGATACAGATGCCCTGGAATCTCTATATAATGCAGGCCCAGCCATGTTGGGTTTTGCTCCACTTTAGGTTTAACACCGGGGTGCTGCTAGAGATCAGCCATAAACACAGGCAAATGCTTATAATAAACACGTGTGTCTCATGTATATTTCTGCTCTCATGTGAGTGACATGATGGAAAGGGTTAAAGCAGCTAGAGTCTGCAGAGCCCCAATAATCTGATACAATCAGGGGGGTGGCCATAGTGATCCCTGCACCTGGCCCAAGTTTGATACATTGTGGGTGTCCAGGCCTAAGTCACAGCAGCTCATTTGCTGCTTCCTCAAGACACTGGAAGGACTGGTAAAACTTTTCTATTCTATTCTATCCCTCTTGGGTTTTGTTCCACTTTCAAATGCCCAAAGTGAAAAGCCCCCCCCCCCTGGGTATTTTCACTATCCCTTGTTCTGACCCGTGCCCATGGGGCATCTAATTTTGGCAGGCCCCGCTGCATGACACCCCTTAGATCACCTCACCAGACATGTCTCTCCTCTAATAAGCTTCTTTGGTCCTGCACATCAATGTGTGGCTGGAGAAGCTTAAAGTGGACCAAAATCCAGCACCATTGATTCCCTCCCCATGGGGCATTCAAAATCGGGATGCCCCCGTGTGTGAAACCCCCAGGTTGCCCCATTCACTTACCTTGCTTACTGGTACAACAGCCCTCGCATCCCAGCTATCCCTCTAGCGCCAAACATTCGGCCGCCAGAAGTATGCCTCAGGTTGCTTGGGATGCCCCGGGGCAAAGCGCAACACCCCAAATTTTCACTTTTCGGGGGGTTGTTCTACATGGAGGTATCCCAAATCGGGACGCCCTGCTGCGTGTATCCCCCCAGGTCACCCTTGTTCTGACCAGTGCCCACGGGGCATCTAATGTTGGCATGCCCCGCTGCATGACACCCTATCGATCACCCCATGTACAAACCTCACCAGACACCAGAACCTAACCAGCTTCATGCACATCAATGTGCGGCTGGAGAAGCTTAACATGGACCAAATCCCAGCACAATCGGCCCTGGAATTTATAAGATTCCGAGGCCGATGGATTCCCTCCCCCAGGCATCCAAAATTGGGATGCCCCACTGTGTGAAACCCCCAGGTCGCCCTATTCACTTGCCTTGCTTCCGAGGCCAATGGCGCTTACGCAAGCCGTGGCTGCGTCACAGCTATCCCTCTAGCAGGGCGCGTGCCCTCGCCAGGGATTTGTGAATGGCCGACGTGTGCACGCCTGTTAGAGGGAAGTGGGGGATGCGGCTGCCAGCGTGCTCGGAGCCGCTTTCCTTGGATGTTGTGATGTCAGCAGTGATGAGCGGCTGCACATGTGCCCTAGGAGCGGGAAGAGGTGAGTAGTGCTTGGCAATCCGGGGTGTTGAATCTTTAATTTTCCAGTGCCGGCACTCTTGGGTTTTGTTCCACTTTAAAGCCCCATTTTTGGGACGCTTTAAACTATCCTGTGTTTGGTCTTTTGTCCTGGGGCCCAGACAATAGTCCGCCAGGAGCAAAGAGTTCTCCGTGTCCATCACAATCATGGCTACACTCCCTTGTAGTTTCTCCAGCCGCACATTAATATCCAGCCAGAAAAAGCTCATTGTAGGAGAGCCGCGGCCTGGAACATGGCTGAGTTATGTGTAGCCACCCATCTGGGAGTTTCACCAAATACTGATTTAGGCCCTACTATGTCTACCCCTGGAGACAGAGGTATAGCAAGCATATTGCAAGGCTTGGAAGTTCCTGGGGGGGGAGGGGGGGGGATACCTGCTCACCTAAACACACCTTACAGCTAACCTTAACATTCATTTTGACAGAGATGAAGAAACTGCGGCAGAAGAGGCCCACAAATCCCGTGGCCCATCACAAATCCGTGGCCCTCGCCCCCAGCCTGGCAGAGCAAGGTAATTTAGTGTAGCAGTTTGGGGGGGGGGGGGGGGGGGGAACTCCATTTCTGACTTTCTGCCTGCTAAGTCAATACGTTTTATGTTTTCTGCAGACGTCGACAAGTGTTATCAAGTGAAGACGACAAACGGTGAATCATCCGTGGAGGAATTGGACAGCGACGATAATGTGTACCGGCAATCAAGGTGCGTAGATACTTAGCTCTGTGTAACATAACCCTAAAGAGCAAGCCCTGGAATCTCCAAGATTCCTTGGATGGCCACTAGCCTTCCCCTGAGACATTCCTTCTTTGGAAAGCCGCCTCTTGTTCTCCTCTGATTCAAATCAGAGCTGTTTGCCCAATGACTTATGGCAATGGGCTCCGATTGGACTAGAGCCCGTGCGTGCACCTTTTGACCATAAAGAAGTGATTTACCGGAGATCTGGGGGGGTTCACACAGTGGGGCATGGCAAAATAGGGATGCCCCCGGTGCACAGAACAGAACAAGGGATAGTTAAAAATACCATTTTGTGAATACTCACCTGTAAAATGGGTATTCTAAGTATGTCACACACCCCGCTTCAAACATTAATTACACTTGGGGTTCCTCCACCAGCAGGTGGCGACGTTGCAGATAAGTCTTGAAAAACGAGCCCCTCCTGATCTATAATTAGGGATGAGCGAATCGATCCGGACGAACCCGGATTCGATCCGAATTTCATGAAATATTCTATTCAGATCGAATCCGAATTTCCCCGTGCTTCGATTGCTCGAAGTTTTTCTTTAACATCCATTCATTTACATTACAGGCATTCTAAGATGGCGGACGGGACATGTCCAGGCATCTACCCCGCTCCAGTGCATACTGGGGCAGTCACATGCAGCCTATCAGCAGCCAGCAAGCCCGGTGACGTCACAGCCCTATTTAAGGCGGCGGACATCTTGCTTTTCTTCATTTCTCTATTGCATTCGTGAGAGACAGGACACTGCTGTAGTCAGGGACAGACAGGGACAGGCAGGAGACAGGCAGGAAGTCAGCGAGAAGCAGGGAAAGTTAGGAAAAATCGGAGGCAGTCACAGGGAGATTTTTTTTTTTTCCATCCAGCCTGCGTGTTACTGGCTGGCTGACTGGCTTTGTTAGCTGTTTCAGGCTGCTTATACACTTTTGATGTTGTGCATATATACTGAACTGATCTCAAGTCTGCTGTGGGAACATTACCATTTTGTAAGATCTCATTAGCCTCTGTATTTCCTCTAAGCTGCACACTTAAAGTAATTTGGCCTGTTGCAGCCTGCTTATCCACTGTTGCTGTGCATATATACTGATCTCAAGTCTGCTGTGGGAGTATCCCATTCAGTAACATACCATACCCCTCTTGATCTTCAGCTGCACACTTATTAAAAGTAATTTGGCCTGTTGGAGCCTGCTTAGACACTGTTGCTGTGCATATATACTGATCTCAGGTCTGCTGTGGGGGCATACCATTTGTTTTTGACTGCTTTTAATAAACCAGGCTGCAGGGCACCCCAAAGCTGCACCTTATACTAAATAAGCAAATACATAAAAATGTCAGGCAGACAAGTGCCAGGATGTTCTAAGAGGAGTGGCAGAGGCCAAGATTCAGCAGGCAGAGGTCGCAGCAGACTAGGGGCGAGTGGCAGCAAGAGTCACGGTGAGAGACCTGGTCTGCCAGTATCTGCTAGCGGTCGTGTCTCCACCAGTAACGCATCTGCCGTGGTAGATTGGTTGACACGCTCATCAACAACATCACCACAAGTTACGTCTGAGACCCCCAGTCTAGGGTCGGTAGGTTCCTCTGACACAACCCTGAGTTGGCATGCCCCGAGAGCAGTCCCTGTCCTCCCATTGCCTCTGTCCTACGCCGTTCCCTCCCCCAGCGACGTATCCTATGCTTTGGGTTCAGCTCCACTCTTTAGTGAGGAGGACGATCAGATAGAGGACAGTCAGCAGCTACTGCCCAGCCAAGAAATGGAGGTGGCTTCTTTAGCTAGGCAGACAAAGAGTGATGTGGACAGTGTCGTGGGTGCTGCGAGCGTTCCAGCTCCTGTGCCAGACACTGTTGACGAATCCACGAACATCAGTGACGTACAGCCACAACTCGGTGATAATGATGATGACGATGAAGCCGATCGCACTTGGGAGCCGGGTGATGAAGGGGCTTCATCGTCATCAGGAGAAGAGGGGCGCGGGTTGCCCCGGAGTCAGCAGCTCAGGCAGCAAGGTGTTAGCAGCATGGTTGGCAGGCAGCATGGGGGCACAATTGTAAAGCCTGGAGCCAAACGGGGCTGGGGTAGAGCACCTGCTGCGCGGCAGGCTACCTTATCGGGAGGTAGTGGGGCAGGGGTTCCTGGAGTTGGCGACAATAGCAGCGAATCAGTGAGGCCTGTTGGTGGGAAAAGTAGCTACTTGGCAGTGTGGCAGTTTTTCCTGAAACATCCGCAGGAGGGTAACATGGCCACATGCAAGATATGTAGGCAGAAGGTGAAGCATGGCCAGGGCCCAAATGTTGGCACCACGGCCCTGCGTCAACATATGATGCGTCCCCATAAAGCGACCTGGGAGAACCGAGGCTCCCAAGGGGTGGTCCAGTCTGCTTCCTTACCAAGTGGCACGCCGCTCCCAATTTCTGCCAGCCAAGGCTCCAGCACCTCAGCCGAAGGCAGCTGTGCGTCATACCCATCCTCTGTCGCTCCTGCTCCTCCTCCTCCAAGTCATGCATCCCGCCAGCAATCCATTAGCGAAGCCATGTCCAAGAGACAGCAGTATGCGCCCACTCATCCTACGGCGCAGAAGCTGAATGTGCTCCTGTCCAAGTTGCTGGTGCTGCAGTCGCTCCCTTTTCAGGTGGTGGACTCTGCACCTTTCAGAGAACTGATGGCTTGTGCAGAGCTGAGGTGGAGAGTCCCAAGCCGTCATTTCTTTGCCAAGAAGGCAGTACCAGCGCTGCACACTTTTGTTGAACAGAAGGTGGGCCAGTCCTTGAGCCTGTCGGTGTGTAGCAAACTGCATGGCAGCGTCGACGTCTGGAGCTGTAACTATGGTCAGGGACAGTACATGTCGTTTACGGCCCACTGGGTGAATGTGGTCCCTTTGCAGCAGCAGCAACTTGGACAGGTAACGCCGCTTCGGCCTCCGTGCTCCCTGCCCGTTGGGCCTGTGACACTGTGCGACTTGGCCTCCTCATCCTCCGCCATCTCCTCACCCTCCACTGTAGGCTCAAGTCTCAGTGCCCCTCCAGTCTACCATGTGTGCAGGGCACGGAGGTGTCATGCAGTGCTTCACATGGTTTGTCTTGGCGAAAGGAGTCACACAGGGGAGGAACTGCTTAAATTTATTCATCAGGAAATCCAAACATGGCTTACTCCAAGAAAACTTAAAATGGGAATCATGGGAAGAACATTTTGTCTGCGCTGCGCCAAGGAAGCCTGACCCATGCCCCCTGCATGGCTCACGTCTTCAATCTGGTTGTCAAGCGGTTTCTGAAGTGTTCCCCCCCATCTGCAAGACATCCTAACAAGTTCAAGGAAACTTTGCATGCACTTCAGCCACTCATACACCGCCAAACACACCCTTCTTGAGCTACAGCGTCAGAACGGTATCCCCCAACATAGTCTGATTTGCGATGTTTCCACCTGTTGGAATTCCACCCTTCACATGTTGGACCGATTATATGAACAGAGAAAAGCCATCACGGATTTCCTGATGATCCAAGCGGATAGGAGGGACTCCCCTGTGTAACTTCAATGTCAACCAGTGGCAGCTCATACGTGACACCTGCCGTTTGCTCAGGCCCTTTGAGGAAGCCACTTTATTTGTCAGTCGGCAGGATTACGGGATGAACGACGTGATTCCACTGCTTCATGTACTACAGCACATGTTGGAAACCATGGCTGGTCATGGCACTGGAGACATGGCATCTACATCTTACGGCCACATGAACCCCGTTGGAGCTGAACTGGAGGAGGAGGGAGAGGAGGAGGAGTTGCCCAGCGAAACAGTTTAGGCTTGGCGAAATGGCTGGTTTATATAGTCAGCGGACAGGAGGGGAGGAGCAGGAGCAGCCAGAGGAGCTAGAGGGTTTTGAGGAAGGCGAGACAGAGGACCCGGACACACCGTGGCAGTATGCAGTGGAGATTGAGCCAGGTAGTCCATCCGAGTCACTTGCGCAAATGGCAGGAAGCATGCTCACGTGCTTGCGTAGTGACCCCAGAGTTGTTTCCATTTGTCGGCGGGATGACTTCTGGCTGTCCACCTTATTGGACCCTCGCTTCCGACACAAAATGGGGGCATTTTTTAAACCCACCGAGAGGGAGGACAAACTGAACTACTACAAAGACATTCTACGTAGGCAGTTGGCCGATGCCTATCTGCGCATTGGTCCATACTCTCGCAGGTCTGACTCGAGGGGACCTCTGCGCTCACCTTCCACTGCCATGGCTGCTGGGGGGGTTGGCAGGAGCAGCAGCAGCTCCATCAGCAGCAGCCTCAGTCTTCAGTCGCTAATGAGTAGCTTTCTACACCCGCATAGTGAAGCTATACCTGGAGCAGGACCTCAACCAGCAGGTCATGTCATACTTTGACATGACCATGCCAACACACCTTGAGGATCCGCTGGACTTCTGGGCAGCCAAACTTGATTTGTGGCAGCAACTAGCAGAGTTTGCCCTGGAAAAGCTGTCCTGCCCGGCAAGTAGCGTGCCATCTGAGCGGGTGTTTAGTGCGGCGGGGGCCATAGTTACGGCGAGGAGAACTTGTCTGTCAACTAAAAATGTGGAGAGACTCACCTTTGTCAAAATGAATCAGGGATGGATCAGCCAGGATTTCCACCCACCAATGCCTGATGCATGCAACTAGGTTCAGCATGGTGCCACGTTTTACACTTTCCAAATGGTGCAAAACATATTTATGTCTTTAGGCCAATTTTTGGGCTCCTGCTGATGCCAACTTCAGGGTGTGCCTTCCAACCAATTTTTGGCCTCCTGCTGATGCCAACTTCAGGGTGTGCCTTTCAGCCAATGTTTGGCCTCCTGCTGCTGCTGCTTGCAACTCCAGGGTGTGATTCATCCAATTTTTGGGCTCTTGCTGCCAACTCCAGTGTCTCTCTCAGCCAATTTTTGGCCTCCTGCTGCTGCCGCTGCCGCCAACTCCAGGGTGTCTTTCAAGCAATGTTTGGGCTCCTGCTTATGCTGCTGCCAACTCCAGGGTGTGCCTTCCAGCTAATGTATGTGCTCCTGCTGCCGCTAACTTCAGGGTGCCTTCCAGCCAATTTCTAGGTTCCTGCTGCTTGCAACTCCAGGGTGTGGTTCATCCAATTTTTGGACTCCTGAAGCCAACTCCAGTGTCTTTCAAGCTATGTTTGGGCTCCTGCTGCTGCTTGCAACTCCAGGGTGTGATTCATCCAATTTTGGGGCTCCTCCTGCCAACTCCAGTGTCTCTTTCAAGCTATGTTTGGGCTGCTGCTGCTGCTTGCAACTCCAGGGTGTGATTCATCCAATTTTTGGGCTCCTGCTGCCAACTCCAGTGTCTCTCTCAGCCAATTTTTGGCCTCCTGCTGCTGCCGCCAACTCCAGGGTGTCTTTCAAGCAATGTTTGGGCTCCTGCTTATGCTGCTGCCAACTCCAGGGTGTGCCTTCCAGCTAATGTATGTGCTCCTGCTGCCGCTAACTTCAGGGTGCCTTCCAGCCAATTTCTAGGTTCCTGCTGCTTGCAACTCCAGGGTGTGGTTCATCCAATTTTTGGACTCCTGAAGCCAACTCCAGTGTCTTTCAAGCTATGTTTGGGCTCCTGCTGCTGCTTGCAACTCCAGGGTGTGATTCATCCAATTTTGGGGCTCCTCCTGCCAACTCCAGTGTCTCTTTCAAGCTATGTTTGGGCTGCTGCTGCTGCTTGCAACTCCAGGGTGTGATTCATCCAATTTTTGGGCTCCTGCCGCCAACTCCAGTGTGTCTTTCAAGCTATGTTTGGGCTCCTGCTGCTCCTGCTGCCAACTCCAATGTCTCTGAGCCAAATCCAATGTTTGGGCTCCTGCCGCTGCCAGCTCCAGGGTGTGTTTTTCAGGCAATATAGGGGCCCCTCAGTGATGCTGTCAAGGTAAAATGATATATATGTATATAGATATTTTCTTAATCTTTTTGTACTTATATGTTTATTAAACAATAAGTTTTCCCAAAGCTTGCTGTGACTCAGCTGAATTACTTCTAAGATGGCTACAAGTATTAACCAACACCCTGGATTCCAGGAATCTAGGTCAGTTCTGCATTCCAAGGAGTTAAGCGTTGTTCTTACTAAAATGGAAACTCGAGAACAAGAAGAGCTGAACAGATGTCATCACCAATCAGGATACTACACATCTATGGCTTAACCTTGCCCTCCCTCTGTGCTGGACACTCCCATCATTGTACTGTGTAATACTGTGTTAGGAAATAAAGGGCAGTTGCTGTGACCGTTGCTGAACTGAATGGAAGCACGAGCATGCACTGAGATTGAACCAGCTTATTGTCCGATTCATTCTTTGAAGGTTAACCCATGCTCATAGTATGAATTTGGAGTGACTGGTGAACGAAGGGTATTGTCGTAACGACCGACAATTTGGCGCCCAACGTGGGGCCTGGCCAGAAGATCCGAGACTCTCCGGACCCAACCCTGGATGCCCATGATAAAGAAACAAAGGGGGGTGGCAGCCGCTCAGACCATTTTATAACTAACCTGGGAGGTGCACGTTAGCAGGGCAATTAGTACACACAAGTCTTAAAGGAGCCACAGCACTCAACCCTGTTAGCTTGCAGGCCAGCCTATAATCTGTCTCTAAACTTGGTTAAAAACAGATGCCCATGATGATACCCGTAGTGGCTGACCTAGAGGACTGATCACCCTCTAAAAGAACACGGTAAGTTGAGAGCATATATTTTATATGTGCCCCACTTACTTGTGTCTCAGCTGTTATTGGTCCGTCTGTCGTCCTTTGGGTCTGGGAGAGTGACCGGTCGAGTGGTGAGACCGTGCGTGATCCTGCGCCACGTCCCGAACCAGCAACAGAGAGAGACACTGCACATCTGCGCGTCCTCGTGTGAACACCACACTTCCTCCACCGGTCGCTGTTCCTCATTTTAGTTGTCCTGCTCGTGACTGTTAACTGGTAGGTTGGTGATGTATAAGTGGATAGATAGAGGGATATTGTAAGTGATTCAATAGGGGGGGTTAGAGTGGAGACGCAACCTCTGTGATAACACGGCAGATTGAGCGAGAGGCTCTGTCTGACGCAGATTGAGCGAGAGGCTCTCTGACGCAGATTGAGCGAGAGGCTCTCTGTCTGACGCAGATTGAGCGAGAGGCTCTCTGTCTGACGCAGATTGAGCGAGAGGCTCTCTGTCTGACGCAGATTGAGCGAGAGGCTCTCTGTCTGACGCAGATTGAGCGAGAGGCTCTCTGTCTGACGCAGATTGAGCGAGAGGCTCTCTGTCTGACGCAGATTGAGCGAGAGGCTCTCTGTCTGACGCAGATTGAGCGAGAGGCTCTCTGTCTGACGCAGATTGAGCGAGAGGCTCTCTGTCTGACGCAGATTGAGCGAGAGGCTCTCTGTCTGACGCAGATTGAGCGAGAGGCTCTCTGTCTGACGCAGAGTGAGCGAGAGGCTCTCTGTCTGACGCAGAGTGAGCGAGAGGCTCTCTGTCTGACGCAGATTGAGCGAGAGGCTCTCTACCGTAATTGTGGAGGAGTCCGTCATTAAGTCATTAAGAGGCGGCCGTCCACTCCGGTTAGAATATCGTGGTAGGTCAGTCCGGAAGGTCTCCGTCTGAGGTCAGGGAAGAGTAGATCGAGCGAGAGGCTCTCTATTGGAGTACGTTGAGCGCGAGGCTCCGTACTCACAGGCGGAGTACTTATTGATGCTACCAGTGGCCTGAGTCGCGACAGGACATAATATTCTGTGAGTCATGTTGCGTCTCCTGAAGTCACAGAGGCCCCATAGGTTAGAAAAAGGTGCTTTGGGTGTCAAGGAATTGGTAGAGTCACGAGAGGGCAAGAAAGGTGTAAAGAATGCTGAGAAACTGTATAAGAGTGTAGGTTTGCCTTCTACTGGAAGGCTACAGCCCTCAGTGTGGCAAGGATACTTAACTGAGAAGAGGCAGATTGAGTGACGAGGGTTTGCTGTATCAAGCTCAGGCGCACTTACGGGTGGCCCGAGCGTTGAGAGGGGAAGGTTGGAAGGAAGTTGCTGGTACGGGAGGGGCAGGGGGTGCTGAACCTCTGTATGGATATGTAAAATGTTCAAATTGCGATGTCCCTGATTGTAAAATGGCTGCCACGCCATTAATGTCTGCCACGTTGCCAAATCCCCAGCCGCCGCCCTATAATGGTGCTGACTCAAGATCTCCGGAAGGATGGGTGTGTCACATGTGGTGAACAGAACCCGCCTTGGGCGGAGTTCTGCCACGCATGTGGGGCGGGCAGTCCTTGGGATTCTGCCCAGGCCACACCCGGGAGTGGGGCACGTCCCACATCCACCAGCGGCAATCTTGGTACACCCGGAACACCTCCGCGGCAGATGTATCCATTGCTGATGTCTTCCGGTGAATATTACCAGGGCCCCCTTCCGAAAAAAACCTCTCGCGCCAGATTCTAGCTCTGCCCAAGGGCCTAGTCTCCCGGTGCAACCCATTCTTGTTAATGTGCCCCCTACGGCCCCTCCCCACCTTTCAGTGGCATCGCTTTTTAACTCCCCTGAGCTCCAGAACTTGTCACATAGCAGCAGGGTAATAATTGACCCAGTTGCCTCAGACGCCGGATCGGGGCATGAGTGGGCCGAGGCCCCGGATGATCTTACCCTTGGCTCCCAACCCCCAGGCCGTGTCCACACCCAGACGGCCCCTCAACCCCTCCTCAGTGCCACCACCACCCCCGAAGCCGGAGCCCCGACCCGAGGTCTGGTTCCCCTGTCATGCCCAGACCTATTGTGCCCTTTCCGGGTCCTCAGTGACCCTGTCTGTGGGCTACGGTGATATCTTGACCCACCATGTTGGTGCTATAGTTAATCTGGCCAACGGTCACCTCTCTCATAAAGCTGGATTGGCCGCCCAAATAGTGAGACTCGGAGGCCCCCAAGTGACGGCAGATTGTAGAGATCATATTGCCCAACATGGCCCATTAATGCCAGGTCAGACCATGGCTACACATGCCGGACACTTACCCTCTGATATTATCATACATGCAGTAGGCCCCGTGTACGACCCATCAAATCCAGAAGAGTCCCAGATGGTCCTACGGTCCACCTTACGGTCTGTTCTCACCTACGCCGGACAGTTGACCTCTAATATGCCAAGGAGAACCAGCTCTTTCCCCTTGATATCCTCCGGCATATTTGGATACCCACTGGGCCCTTGTATGGAACAACATGTGAAGACCCTCAAAGAAGGCTTACAAACCATCGAACACAATTTAGGAGAGGTCCGAATTGTTTGCTACCAAGAATCCGGGATAGAAGGTGTTATGCCTTTGGTTGCCCAAAACATGGTACCACTGATGCACACTGAGGTAAAGCCTCCACCGCCTACATGTTTGCCCCATCGACGATAAGCATTCAAGATGAGGAACTTGTCAAGTATCACCCGTTCACCCCAGTTCAAATTGATTCTATAGTCTCTAAGCTGCCAGACCCAGATAAGCACCCCATGCAGTATGTCCGGAAGTTGGAACAAATTTGACAAATCTACGGAGCCACATGGTCCGACCTGTCCGGAATCACTTTAATCAAGACCTCAGAATGTTTCCTCCCAGTCATGGAGAAGGCCTTGGATTCCTCAAAGGCTGGTCCCCTCAATCGGTATAAGTCAGGTATTGAGTATACTGACCAACTGAAGAAGTGGGCACAGGACCGTCTTTCTGACCAAGCAGGTTCTGTTCAGGATGTCCAGCAAGAACCAGATGAGGCGGTAGAAAAACATGCTGCCAGATTGAACATGCACTTTGAAGATTTGGGATACTCAGCCCATGTCAAGACACAGGCAGCCCTGCTGGTCAGATCCTTTATTGATGGTCTACGAGATAATCTAAAGGAGGAGGTAATCAGCCAGCTTCCCGAAGTATGCACCCTGCCCTTCCAAGAGGCCCTCACCATTGTTAAAGCGTTTCAACGTGCACTCCAGAAGCAGGATAAGGAGTCTGAGAAGACCAAGCCCAAGAAGAAGCCCACCATGTATTTAAGTGAACCAGATGAACCGCCTGCTGCCCCAACGATGGTGTACCAAGCGCAGGAGCGTTACCAACCATCTCCACAGACTGAAAGTTCGGGCATCAAATGGGTGGTAGTGGAGGGAGCGGAAGGTCAGCCACCCCCTCCTTACAATGGCAGAACACCCCGGTCCTACCGGGACAGAAGAGATCGGGACCCGCAAGGCCGGCCCCTTTGCTGGGAGTGTGAAAGTCCAAACCACATGAGAAGAGATTGCCCTCGTGTGAATAATGGCCGAAGAACTCAGAGGTACGCCAACTACGACAGGCCTCCTCCCCGCCAATGAGGGTCAGGCCAACCAGTGCCCACTTTTACCGCAACCCACACTTCCTCCTCCTGCGGTACGGTAACCTTGAAAGTGGACAATCATCCTCTGGAGTTCCTAGTGGACACTGGGGCGGCCACCTCTTGTCATCTCATCCTCTCAGCTGCCCCCCACTGTCTGTGTCTGATGAGCACATTACCTGTGTGGGCGTAGGACAACAAATCACGTCCCCTCTCACCGTCCCTATCCCCACTGGACCCTTCTCAGGGGTTCTCACCAAATTCCTGGTCTCAGAAACTTGTCCAGTTAACCTTCTAGGGGCTGACCTGCTCAAAAGACTCCGTGCCACTATCACTTTTGGAGATCATGGGATGGAACTTCAGTTACAAGACCCAGTCTCACAGCAAGGCACTGAAGACCGGTGTGTCCTCAAAGCTTTCCCTCTCATGATGACCACCATCCAGCCCGTATCCTCCCTGGATACCTCCCAGTTCCCACCCTCTGTGGCCAGCAGGCCCCGAAGATGTGGGCCTGCTTAAAATACCTCCAGTCAAAGTACATTTGAAACCTGGACACCCGTACCCCAGGCTACCACAGTATCCGCTCAAAGCTGCCCAAGAACAAAGCCTAGGAGCGCAGATAGCCTCCCTCCTGCGCTCCGGAGTACTCGTCAGATGTGTGTCCCCTTGTAACACTCCATTGTTTCCCGTGAAGAAGAAATCTACTCCGGGAGAACCTCCCAAGTACAGGCTGGTGCAGGATCTCAGAGCTGTAAACTCTGCAACTATACTGGAAACTCCTGTGGTACCCAACCCGAATACCTTGCTATCCCAAGTGCCCACTACTGCCACCATTTTTACGGTTATTGATCTGGCCAATGCCTTCTTCAGTGTCCCACTACATGAAGATTCAAGATTCCTTTTTGCATTTACGTTCCAAGGCTCTCAACTAACCTGGACCAGGACCCCACAAGGGGCCCAGAACTCACCCAACCAATTTACCCATGCTATGAAGTTGGTCCTAAATCCCTGGATTCTGGAAAACCCTCAGGTCACACTTCTGCAATATGTTGATGACCTTCTCCTCTGTGGAACCGAGAAAACCCTCCCAACAGCATCAAAATCCTTGCTCCTGTTCCTCAACTCCGCCAACTGCAAGGTCTCTAAGGCAAAGGTACAGTGGTGTCAGCCCAAAGTAATTTTCCTTGGTCATTGTATTTCACAGGGAGCAAGGCACCTTACCAAAGAAAGGAAACAGGCCATCAGAGATATCTCCTACCCGAAGACCCACTTAGCCATGCAATCTTTCCTCGGACTTATCCACATATTGCAGGCAGTGGATTCCTGACGCATCGAGACTAATGCAACCTCTGTATGATTGCCTCAAAGCTGGTAGCCCGGATTGGCTCCATGCCCCCAATCCATAAGTCTATGAACAGCAGAAACAATGCTTCAACCATCTGAAGGAAGCCGTCATCTCCGCCCCTGCATTGGGCATACCGGAATATACACAACCATTTCACCTGTTTGTGTTTGAATCTAAAGGATATGCCTCCGGAGTCCTGGCTCAGAAACATGCTGACCGGTTTCGCCCTCTAGGATATTACTCTGCCCGCCTAGACCCTGTTGCCAGAACTGCTCCATCCTGCCTTAAAGCCGTACATGCAGCACACGTGCTCCTTGATATATCAGCTGACATAGTCCTGGGACATGATTTGGTCATCCAAGCAGGACATGACCTATCCACAGTTCTACAACAAACTTCACCTAAGCATCTCACTAGTCAAAGGCATCTCAGGTTGCAGTGCTCCCTGTTCTTGCCCTCCAACATTTCCTTCACAAGATGCACTACTATCAACCCAGCCACTTTGCTTCCATTCCATTCTAGGGGAAAAGAGAATATATCTCCTCAAGAAGAGCCTCATGCTTGTCTAGAAGTCCTACGGCAAGAAACCTCAACACCGGACAATGTGGTGCCCCATCCACTTTCTGATCCAGCTTTACACTTATGGACTGATGGTTCCCGTTTTGCAGACTCTCACGGGTGATTTCATACCAGATATGCTGTCACCACCGAGACAGAAGTCCTCATGGCTGAGGCCTTGCCGCCCCATATGTCAGCACAAGAAGCTGAGCTTGTGGCCCTCATACAAGCCTGCCATCTAGCAGGCTATACCGACTCCAGATATGGACACGGGATCTGCCACGATTTTGGATTCTTGTGGAAATCGAGGATTCATCACAGCTACCGGTACCCCAGTGAAACACGCATTACGGATTAAGGCCCTGTTGAAGGCTCTGAAGCTGCCCAATCAAGTTGCTGTCATTAAAGTAAAGGCCCATGGGAAGATGGATTCGAGGGAAGCCAGAGGAAATCACCTGGCGGATCAGGCTGCCAAAGTTGCAGCTATGAAGAATGTCTCAGCAAAGTGGCAAGAAGAAGAAGAAGATAACAAGGAGACCATCCCTGAACCGATGGTCATGGTGCTTACAAGGGCCAGAGCTAAAGAGCAAGTTGAAACTGGACCTGTTCAAACTGTGAAGGACCAAGACTCTCCCACACATAGGAATTGCAGGAAAAAGAAGAAAGTGGTAGAAGAAATGGAGATGGAATACCCTGCACCTCCTGCCGGGTCCAAACTAGCAAGACCTCCAGAAGAGAGACTATGGGAAGAACAGAAGATGGTCCCCAAGACGGAGGAGCGACAGTGGAAGGATGCAGGGGCCACCTGTAATAATAACCATGGTCTGAGAAGACAAGGCCAATTCCCCAAACTCTACAGGGTGGATGGCAAGCCCTGTTTGCCCAG
The DNA here is from genome assembly GCA_027917425.1 of Gastrophryne carolinensis. Classification (NCBI taxonomy): domain Eukaryota; kingdom Metazoa; phylum Chordata; class Amphibia; order Anura; family Microhylidae; genus Gastrophryne; species Gastrophryne carolinensis. The sequence continues at coordinate 3,528,922 of CM051244.1, forward strand.
GAGAATGTATCCAGCGGTAGCAGCCTGGGCTCATGGACCTACCCATAGATGAAAGAACCAGGCCCTGGCCTGTATCAAGAGACTGTACTTTGCTCCAGGGATTTCAACCACGGTTGCGGCCTACTCAAGAGCCTGTCCGGTCTGTGCCACCTGCAATCCAACAGCTACTGCCAAGGTCCCGTTCCAACATCTGGCTAAACCAGATTACCCCTGGCAAAGGGTGCAGGTTGACCATATCCAGATGCCCAAGTCCGGGAAATATGAGTATGTCCTGGTGGCTGTAGATATGTTCTCCTCGTGGCCGGAAGCCTATCCAGTGACCAATATGACTGCCAAGACGACCGCCAAGAAGCTTATCACCGAAATTGCTTGTAGATTCGGAGTACCTCAGGTTTTGGAATCTGACCAAGGACCGGCCTTCACTGCCAACATCTACCAGGAACTGTGGAACATGTTAGGAACAGACCTGGGACTACACACGCCCTACCACCCGTCTAGCTCTGCCAAAGTGGAAAGAATGAACTCCACCATTAAGACCCAGCTCCTGAAAATGAGTCAGGACCATCCCCTCCCGTGGCCAGTCCTACTCCCCACAGTGTTGTATCACATTAGGCATACCCTTCAAGCCAAACATGGTCTGACCCCCTTTGAAAGCCTTTTTGGTGCTCCGCCCAAAGTAGGAGAAATTAGACCCCAAGAACTGTCTGAGACTAACGATAAAGTTGTGCAATTTGTGATTGCTTTGTCTAAAGAATTATCTAACACCCATTCTACAGTTTCTGCTTCTCTCCCAGAATCCACAGGTCACGTTGTCCACGACTTTGTACCTGGTGACTTGGTGTATGTAAAGAAGTTTGTCCGCAGAGACTGCCTCCAGCCCAGACTCGAAGGACCCTACAGCGTGATCCTCATTACGCCTACTGCTGTGAAACTTAAAGGGAAAAATAATTGAATACACGCCTCCCATTGTAAAAAAGGATAAGACCAGTAGTGGAGCAGATACCTCCAGCTAAACTGCAGTTATGAAGGATTCTACCTCTATGGTCTATCTCAGTGTGTTGGTCACCGTGGTGTCCAGTGACACTGTTTTCTGGGTGAACACAACGAAGCCCGTGAATACCTGGGCCTTTGACTATTGTGAGGTGTCAGATTGTGTGGGAAGCAAAAGCTGTAGGCCAATAGGGGAGGAGCCCCAATATTATCTCTGTGTTACTAGGGTGGGAGATGATAAATGTGCCTCTTGGTCAGATGTTGCCTGGAATACGGGAAATGATTGGGGATATAGCCCCCATGAGGCAGTAATGAGTAAAGACCCGAATGGTAGATCCCTCAAAAGCAGAATGACCCTCACAAAAGTGGGGATGCAGGGAAGATGGGTAGGATGTCAAGACAATCCTAAAGGTTGTAGTCCTCTCATATTGAATCTGGAGAATGTCCAACCCACTGACCTACAGAGATTTGTACTTGGCATCTACTTCAGAGGTATATCCGTCTCGGAACGGGGTCATATACAATTTGTAGATATTAATAGTAAGCCAACCCCAAAACCTTCTACTCCCAGCTCAGGTGACCATTTGCAACAAGTGTTAAGCGAAGTTATACCTGTACCTGGACTTACATGGGAAGATGTCTTCTCAATAGAGACCCAGCCAACACCAAGGAAGAATCTATGGTTAGAGTGGGTGAGGTACAATGTAAGGGTCCAAAATATCTCAGTCGGATGTATTGCCTGTGCTGCTGCCAATACACATTTGTACACACATGCCTTGATTCTCCCAGATTTGAATACTACGGTCTGTATAATGAATTTGCTGAAAGGCCTTAATTCTACTGAATGCCCTGATTATGTACCGCTAATACACAAGAAACCCAAAGTGAGAGTCCCTGGAGGAGTGATCATACTAGCTGACAACTATACGTGCTATAACTCTGATAATCCCACAGGTATACCAGTGGGAGTCTTCGAGTCAGGATTTTGTAGAGCCAACAGTTCCATAGACTCCGTCCTACTGACCAATCACACACGCTATATGTATGATATCTATTGGTTGTGTGGAGATGGTAAGCTCCGGTCTAGGCTATCTGTTATATGGACAGGTCAGTGTACTCCTGAAGAATCTTTCCGGAGAGGGAGAAGCCTTGAACAGTTACACACGAGTTACGAGGAAGACCCCAAAGTGTATATAGATGCTATTGGTGTGCCAAGGGGGGTCCCCGATGAGTACAAAGCCCAAAATCAAATTGCTGCAGGTTTTGCCTCCATCATCCCACAGGTACAGATTAATAAGAATGTCGACTGGATCAATTATGTGTACTACAGTGAGCAAAGGTTTGTCAATTATAGCCGTGACGCTTTCCAGGGTATAGTGGAAGAACTAGGCCCAAACACCAGGATGACCCTTCAGAATAGATTGGCTCTGGATAGGATATTGGCAGAGAAAGGTGGCGTTTGTGGGATGATAGGAGAAGAATGCTGCACCTACATACCCCAGAACTCAGGAGTAAATGGTAAGACCATGGTGGCCCTAAGAAAGATTACAAACCTAGCCGCTAAATTAAAAACAAATACAGGGGTAGACACATCCTTTTCCAGCTGGTTGGGAGGACTTAAGGGATTCCTCCAACAAGCCTGTCTAGTGGTAGCAGGACTTGTCATAGTGGGATTGATGGTACTTTGCTGCATTATTCCTCTCTATAAGAAGGTCATCGCTGGAGCAGCTCCAACAGGTACCTTCGTCAATCAGGAGATGGACCCTCTACCGCTATATGATGACACTGATAAGGGAGACATTGAGAAGTATACAGCTCTGGATAAGCCAGACAATACACCGTATAATACTGTTCAGTTGAGGGATCTAGTTTAGGGACAGAGGGAGAACTCCATGTGAGGATAGAGTAGGGTTCAGTTGCCTGGGGGTCTCTCGCAAGGGGAGAGTCTCTAAGGTGCCTGAATGAAGAAATCCACCTCCCCTCACCCTATCACATGGATAGTCTCAAAGGGTTACTCATTAGGGAAAACTTAGTGTTTAGGGGGGTTTGTCAAGGTAAAATATATATGTATATAGATATTTTCTTATCTTTTTGTACTTTTATATGTTTATTATTAAACAATAAGTTTTCCCAAAGCTTGCTGTGACTCAGCTGAATTACATCTAAGATGGCTACCAGTATTAACCAACACCCTGGATTCCAGGAATCTAGGTCAGTTCCGCATTCCAAGGAGTTAAGCGTTGTTCTTACTAAAATGGAAACTCGAGAACAAGAAGAGCTGAACAGATGTCATCACCAATCAGGATACTACACATCTATGGCTTAACCTTGCCCTCCCTCTGTGCTGGACACTCCCATCATTGTACTGTGTAATACTGTGTGTTAGGAAATAAAGGGCAGTTGCTGTGACCGTGCTGAACTGAATGGAAGCATGAGCATGCACTGAGATTGAACCAGCTTCTTGTCTGATTCATTCTTTGAAGGTTAACCCATGCTCATAGTATGAATTTGGAGTGACTGGTGAACGAAGGGTATTGTCGTAACGACCCCGACAATGCCACCTCAACTCTCTGTAAATGTGCCGCTCTGCGATTCTAATAGCGATGCCTCTGATCTGCATGTCCTAATTATTTACAGTATTATTTCAGTAACCCAGCACGCATCCTATGCGTGTTACAGCAAGGCAGAATGGTTTACAACCCTATTGAGGCTCTAGGAGGCTCAGAAATAGCCGTTTTTAATAGCGATTTGTCGCGAATAAATTCGGGTCGAATCGATTTTTGTCGGAAAATTCGGCAAATCAGTTGAATCGAATTTTTCTAAAGTTCGCTCATCTCTAATTACTACCTTGATCATTTAACATGCTATCAATATAAAATAAAATGGTGTTTCATATACTTTTATCTGATTATGGCAAATCTATGAACACTAATTTGAACTGACAAACCAGGTGGTTTAGCTAGTAAAATGGTTTGGTGTGAAACTCCATGAAACTGTGGGATTACCCAGTCCATTGTCCTGTGAAAGCCATCAGGCCTAAAAACACTCTATCCTAACTTACATATTACACATTTCAACCTCTTGCCCAAGTCCTTCATTGTTACTTCTAGACAGACACACACCAGGAATAAACTTATTTCGAATCCCTACAAACAATGGATCTCAACTATCCATGTGTATCTTTCTCAGACAGGGCAAACATCTAACTTAGACCTTCCTTTTGTTTCACTTAATTAAACAGACTTGTATGTGTGTGAATGGTAAAGCATGGCCTTGCATCATCCCAACACAGAGTTCACAAGAGAGTGAGAAAACAGTTCAATCTTAGTTCATGGCATCTGCTCAATTTGGGTATAAAAGTCATACAGGGGTAGGTATATTGATATTTAGAAATCGCCTGACACCGCTCTATATAATGCTGCAAAATGGCAAATTTACCTCACAGTATAAGCTATTGCCCCTCAGATTTACACAGGGGCTGCTCTATATAATGCTGCAAAATGGCAAATTTACCTCACTATATACGCTAATGCCCCTCAGATTTACACAGGGCCTGCTCTATATTATGCTGCAAAATGGCGAATTTACCTCACTATATAATCTATTACAGCTCTATATAAAAAAAATAAATAAAAAAAAAGGCCTGTAGAAGCTTATTTAGTATAACAGATAGGGTGACATGTGCTGGTTTGGGATGCCCATGTGGGCTAGTGTTTTGACTGCAGGGCAAAAACCAATTCAAAATGCAATACTTTGATTCGGCTGAGGAAGGATCAACAAGCGTATTTAGTCTAACAGATAGGCCGTCAAGTGCAGGTTTGGGATGCCCTGCGGCCTGGTGTTTTTTTTGTTAAAGGCAGACCAAAAACCAATTCAAAATGCAATACTTTGATTCAGCTGAGGAAGGATCAACAAGCGTATTTAGTCTAACAGATAGGCTGCTAAGTGCAGGTTTGGGATACCCAGGTGGGCTGGTGTTTTTTTGATTAAAGGCAGACCAAATATTTAAACTAATCCAGTTATATTATGATAAATGCTTGTGTGTAACAGATAGGGTTAAATAAGCCACTGCATAGATGGCATGCACAGTGGCAAGGCAGATTTACAGCACAAAACTGAAATTGAATTGAAAACTGATCTGGCTAATGAAAAAAAAAAAATCCCCGTCACTTCTAAGCTGTCCCTGGCTGGATGGTTCCGGTTCTTCCCAATCTTTGCCTGGCTCTGTCTACCTCTGTCTACCTCTCTGACTCTCCCTACCCATCTCTAACTCTCTAACTAGCTGTGCTCTGGCCGTAATGCAAGGCTGAAATGCGCACAAGCAAGATGGCCGCCGCTTTATATAGCCCGGTGACGTCACCGGGCTTCCTGGCTGCTGATAGGCTGCATGTGACTTACCCATGATACCTTGCCCCAGGGGGTATGTCTGGACATGTTCATCCACCATTTTAGATTGTCTGTAATTGAAATTGAAATTAATGGAGTTTAAAGGAAAACTTCGATCTAATCGCTGGGAAATTCGGATTCGTTCAGAATCCAATTTTCCATTAAATTAGGAAGAATCCGGGTTCGTCCGGATCGATTCGCTCATCCCTAGATATCAGCATTTCTCAAGTCAGTTCAAGTAAAAGACTTATACCTGTAAGGGGGCGGGGCTGCTCCTATCTCGGTTTCACAATGCTTTAACAATGGATGTTTGTAGGAGGTTAATAAATGACAGAGCCAGCCCTGGTGCCATTTAGCCCCCCTCAGCTAAGTGCATCCAAATTCTGATCTGAACAAAAAATCCCTGTTTTTGACGGCTTTAAGCAACCCAAAACCAGGGGAGCAGCAAAACTGGCTTTTGGTCCGCTTTAACAGGGACTATGGCCAGTGGTGTGACTGGGCCCTGGTGTGAACATTAAATGGGGCCCTTTCAAGACTCATTCACTTTTCATTTACTTGAATGCAGCTAGAAAACTGAAACAACAGAGATTAATGGAGCTTCTTTCTCAAGATGATGCCAAATAAGCACAAATCTGATAAAGAGGGGGTGACACTGATGGGGCCCCTGGCTTACAATGTACTCACACCCCCTTTAGTTACACCCTGGTAGCTGCCATGTGTGTGAAACAGGAACATTGGAGGTCCTGGCGTCTAAAAGACTCCAGAGTTCCAGTCTTTGGGGCATCCTGAATTGGGACGCCTGACTGTGTAACCCCCCCAGGACACTTACCCTCTCCTGGAGCCCTCACAGCGTCTGTGCATTCTTGCTGCATCCCCGCTCACCTCTAGCCATGCACGCACCCCCGCCCGCCCTTCCTGAATGGGTTCAGCTCAGCGCCGAAGAGAGCCGAGTGATTGCGAGCCCGCTGATTGGATGAACAGCTGCGCCTGTGCCTTGGGCTCAAGGAGAGGTGGGTTTTCCCAGCATTCACACAGGGAGGCATCCCAAACCGAGGGTGCCCCAGGGGGGAAGAACCAAAACCAAGGACAGTGTTTTTTCTTTTGGTCCACTTTAAATGGATATATGATGGCCGTAGTTGGGAAGCCTCGCTGCGTGAACCCCACTTCTCTGCCGCTTGTCCAATCAGCTTCTCCTGCTGAGCATATTAGTGTGATATAGTATTAGTATGTCAGATTTCCACAAAAGAGACATAGCTGACTATTTTTTATCTTATTTACCAGTTGAATGTGGGAAGGTGTTATGTTAGTTTGCCTCTTTATCGTGTGTAAATGAGCAAGGTGTGAGGTGCACAGCAGCCATAATCAGCCAATACACATCCCATCGTTTACACTGGACCCTAAGCCAAGAATTAATGGATGTATTAGCAGCTTAAGCGGAGCCGTTATAAACATATTCACCTAATAACATTTGCATTATAACTATAAATAGGGAGACAAGCAGCTGAACAGGCGTTTGTGCTAATGTTCTATTTGCAGCCGCCCTGTTTTACAAGAAAGCAAGAAAAGTTTCATAGATCAGCCAGGCCCCCCTAACTATAAGTTTTAGCCCCACTTTCGGCAAATCAGCCCCCCAGCCTAGGCAGGTATAACTTTAAAGCGGGACAAAACCCATCATTTTGACTAGCCCAAGTTTTGTTGTGTGCTCTGGGTCCCAGCTTGGGATGCCCCCGTGGGAACGCCCCCCAGATCAGCAATAACGGCTTACCTCTTCCAGGTCATACAGCACACATGCGGCTGGGGGTGGGCATTAGACGGTCAGACACATTTGCTGAATAAAATAATCACAGCAAATGGCTGATTAGATGGTAGTGCACACACACAATCGCAACAATGGGCCAGGAAGAGGTAAGCTGTTATCTGTGGGGTTTCACACAGCGGGCCATGTGAATTAGGGATACCCCTTGGGGGAAGGCCAGTAGACAGGCTAGCCCTGAAATATAAAAGATTCCAGGGCTGCAGCTGACCTTCCCTCTGGGGCACCCCCAATTGAAATGCCCCGCTGTGTGGAACCCACCAGGTTCCAGTATTCTCCCTCATTTCCCCAATACAATGGCGCATGCATGGGCTTTGCGGAGCGCCAACGGACGGCATTTGGGGGCGACAGGGACCCACGTGGGAAGAAATAGTGCACGGATTATTAAAACAGTATGAAAAATGTAATAACTCTATGAAGTGGACCATCAGTGAAACAAGACTTTTCACTTTATCGTTATCTAGTTGCAGACCGTTGAGTTAAAAGAAAGCCAAGAGCTAGTTCCATTATTGAAAGTGCCCCATTTAATATTCATATCAGGGTGTAACTAGAAGTGACGGGGCCCTTGTGCGATGGATAAATGGGGCCCTGTCAAGTTGGAGAGACCATTTCTTTAATTCCCTGCGAATGGCTGAGCTGAGAAGGGCCTGTATTTCTGACAGAGGCTGATTCACTACTAGCGCCACGTATTGCCAGGTGAGCCATCTGTATAGCGGGGCTTAGAGCCACTGCTAGTAGACGCCGTAAACGGGTGCCGGGCGCTGTAACCTAGCGTATCGGTCGCTTTAGTATCCTTTCCGGCATTGATGAATGTGATGTGTGGTGGGCGCTGTTCCTGATTTACTGCAGAGCCAATGGAGAATGCTAGGCCATGTCCTAAGGTCAAAACGCCCCAAGATAACAAGACAGCAACCAATAGGTAGCGCCAGCTCAGCGAGTCGGCGCTCAACACCATATTTAGACCTGCACAAAAATGTATAAAAGTGTTTGCAGGCCAGGAGAGGTCACACAACAATTTGAGCAAAAACATTTAAATTTTTTCGCCCAAAACGCTATTTAAACACCAACAAATGAAACCCCATTGAAATGTATGGCAAAGCGACACTGAGCGAAAAGCAATACGTGGCGCTCCTGAACCTAGAGCGCTGGCGCTATACACTGAGCTGCTTCTAGTAATACATGTGACGCTACATGGCACCGTTAGAGATGCTCACCAGAGTCGCTCTAGTAAATGTGGTTTTATGTACAGCGCCCAGTGGTCACCGAACGCTACGTGCGTCTAGGTAGCATTACCTTGCGCTAGCCCATAGTTATTTTGTTGCATGTTCCTGAGGCATCCCGGGCATCCACTAGAGTGTATTTACTGTAATGCTAGGATGTTCCTTTTTTTCTAGAGGGGGGGGGGTAAATTCTGGCTGGACTGGCCCATTAAGCAAATGCAATTTTTATTGAAAAGTGACATGACCATTGATGGAATGTGTGAAGGTGCGATGTTAAATAGTTTGCCTCTCCGGTGCCGCCACTGCAAATCGTGTGCAAATGAGCGAGGTGTGAGGTGCACATTAGCCATAATTGCATAGAATTAGCCAATACACACTTGTTTGTTTACGCTTGTCCCCGAGCAAAAAATCAATTGATGTATTAGGAAGGGCTGACGCGGAGCTATTATCAAAGCATTTACCTAATAAGTTACTAGTGTGAGGTTTGACATTTGTATTTTGACTATAAGAGAGAAAACAGTCAGACATGGGTTTTCACTCTGTAGTTGTAAAAAAAAAAAAAGTCCCCACTTTACCTCCTATCCAAGGGGAGAAATGCACCTACAGTCTTAATTCCTGATAATTTTTTGTAATATATATATTATTATACAAAAACTTATCAGCAGTTATCAGCAACACTTTGTTGATCGGTATCAGAGTGTTGCTGATAAGTTTTTGTAGAATAATAATAAATATATTACAAAAAATGATCAGGAATTAAGACTGTAGGTGCATTTCTCCTCTTGGATAGGAGGTAAAGTGGGGAGTATTTTTCAGCCAACTGGAAATCCACTCCAGGGATTGAGTCCTACCTTCAATAACTTATCTATGATCTGTATGTGGTACAGTGTCAAAGGCTTTGCTAAAATCCAGATACAGCACCACCTTCATCTAACACTTTAGTGACATTGTCAAAGAAATCAATAAGATTGGTCTGACATGATCGGCCCTCAGTAAAGCCGGGCTGTTTTGGGTCCAACAGGTCATTAATTTTTAGATGGGAAATTATCTGTTTTTTTTTTTTTAAGAGTGTTTCCATTAATTTGACCACTATAAATGTTAAACTAACTGGCCTGTAATTACTGGCTTCTTCCCTACTCCCATTCTTATGGATTGGTACGACATTGGCCATTCTCCAATCATCTGGAACCTCACCAGTTGAAAGGGAATGGTTAAGTAAATCAGTCAGAGGGGCTGCAATCACAAATCTAAGTTCCCTTAGAACTCTGGGGTGGATTCCATCTGGACCCATCGCCTTACTTACCTTTAGATGTGCCAGCTCGGCTAAGACATCAGCCTCCAGAAACTCCGGAGCTGTGCCCTCCCAGCTGGATGCTGTGCTATGGCCATACCCGCTATGGCTCCCAGCTGGATGCTGTGCTATGGCCATACCCGCTATGGCTCCCAGCTGGATGCTGTGCTATGGCCATGCCTGCTAATATCTGAAAATAGCGAACAAAAGTGAATGTCGATGCACTTGGGATATCCCAGCCCACATCAGACATGTTGAAGTCACCTGTAATTACAATGTCCCCCTTCTCTGCCATTCCCCTGATTTAATCTATTAACAGGTTATCTAGATCCTCAGATTGTCCAGGGGGCCTATATATCACACCAATTCTCCCTCCTTAGTCTGCATGGTAACCCAGAGAGTTTCTAGTTCATTATGTGTATGCTGAATTATTGTTGATTGAAGGGTAGTCTTGACATAAATGGCTACTCCACCGCCCTTTCTATCCAATCTGTCTTTTCTGTACAATGTGTAACAGGGTATGGCTATCTCCCAGTCATTGTGATCCTTGTACCAAGTCTCTGTTATTGCAACAAGATCTAATTCATCTCTGGATATGATAGCCATTAATTCACAGATATATCATATATAAATATTAATATAGATAGATAGAATTTTAGACAACTGACATCGTCATCATTGCCTCATCTCTGAATGCTCAATGCCCTCTCCTCTGCCCAGTGTGCAACAATCTTTTTGTCAACCTGGGTCAGCATCTCCGGAGGTACTGCATGAAGGAGGCGGAGGAGCAACGGATCCAGTTCTCCATCAGCAAGGCCAAAGAACGCCGAAATTCTCTTGTCTCTAATCTTACCGTTGTAGCTTACGATGACCTTGACTTTGAAAAGAGCGGACACACCAACCCACAGGAATTTATCGCCGAATTCTTACAGCGTCATGGGTGCATAGTTAACAGGGCACCATCTGCAAGGTATGCATAGACGGTCATATGTCTATTTATTCATTTTCTATTCCTCACTACCTATGTTATAGTTTTGCAGTGCACTTTTTGCCATTATCTAGCTGTGCCTAATGTTCATCTTGTTTTCTTCTTCCTTTAGCCAAGCGTCTGCTGGGGAAGGGGGAGCAGTAGCCGGACCATCGTCCATCGATCCAAAAATGACGTATGTTCTCCATGAGCTGTAACAGCAGACATTCCTGATACTGTATGAGTGGGTGATAAAGGCAGCACTGTTTACTATTATATAACACTAATTTGTATTTATTTTTCTTTATGCGCAGACTGAAACACCCCAGAGATTGTGTCAGGATCCTGAAAGTAGCCAAGCCCAGCATCCAGGGCATTTATCAGCGGGCCACCTCTGGGGAAAGCGTCGAAGACACGGAAAGGCTTTTGGTGGCCTATTACTTGGAAGCGATGATTATGCTGGGGCATCACCGTCAAGCCTCCGCAGTGGAAAAACTTACGGTAAGGTTGCTCTCACCCCTCTCCAGATCTAACACTTCACCCAAAATCTAACACTACCTGCAAATATAACGACCTGCAGTTCCTCGTCTAATTCCCCCATTTCGTTTGTCTTTTTCTCACAGGTGGGAGATTGGATTCGTAGGAGGCCCTACACCTCAGCTGACGGACAGAAGGCCGTCATTGTTTACACCCACCAAACGTGTCTCGTTCTAGATGAAGAAGAAGCGCTGGTAAGTGAGCAAGTAGTTATTTTTATTTTATTTTTATGATCCGGCTTTTGTCCGATCATAGCCGTTTGGCGTTACAATGCCGTTCTGCAGGCGCCTCCCATTAGCCGAATAACAGCTTCACTGCAAACAGCTCTGATCGGACGAAAGCCAGCACACGGACCAGGGAGAGGCTAAGCTTTACTGGTGTTCTGGGGGGGGTTCATGCAGCAGGGAAGGCCGGTGGGCAGCCCTGGAATAGTTTAGATTTCAGGGGCGGCCACCCCGTGTTTTTTTTTTTCCTTTTTAACCATTGTTGGCCAAACGTTTAACTCTTTAACAATTACTACAAGTTTATTCGGCCCAAGCAAATGGAAAAGGAGGCGATCCCGACGGAGCAGGACCACTTCTTCCTTCATTCGTCGGGGCAAAGCGTTTCAAACCCAAACTCGCTGTCAGCCAGGCTGTCCAAGGATTACTTCAGGATGTGGGTTTTTGACAATCTCCAAAAGGAGGAACAAGAGCTCCTGATGTACTACGTGGACTTTGACAGTAAGAACGATCAGCTGGATGAAGATAAAGCCCACCGAGCGTCGCTCCTCCTTGCCCGATGCCAAGACAGCAGCCAATCGGGGACCGCTAAACCCGGTCATGTGCTGGGGATCCCTTGTCGTCTCCGGAGAAGCCGCTCATCTGCCCATCCCGCCTTTGCCCCTATTCTGCCTCCTTGCTCCTCTTCTCGTCTTCCTTGCCCCTCCTCTGGCTCATCTTCTGCCCCCTCCCCCTCGTGTCCTCTTTTGCCACCTGTTGAACCTTTTCTGCCCCTCGTGCATCAGGCAGACTGTTCATGGGAGCACACGCGTCAGCTTGATGGAAACTGGGGATGTCATCCTCTCTATGCCGGCCTCTGTGTACAACCAAAATACTATGCCGTGCCTTAATATGTGAGGCGAGTATACCAGTGATCCCCAGGGAGATTAATGCAGCTGGACATGTAGCGTGGCACAAGGCTCTGTTGCCCAGGAGCCCACACGACCATGGAGTCGGCTGCGTGGCACCGCTCATCGTGTTCCGCATGAAACCGCTCACCTAGCCTCTGCGGACCCCCTTCCCCCCGCCTCGGCCGTAGACAATTCCACACAACTTACACCTCTGTTTTTCCTCGGCAGCTTTAGTTTCAGATCAGCGAGGAAACGTCCAAGGGAGCAGCAAGAAGCAGAAGAAAAATCGGAAGTAGAAGTGAAAGGCGGAGAAGAAAACGAACAAGAAGAACAAAAAGAAGAACAACAAGGCGGCAGCACTGAAGAGGCATTTACCCTGAGAACCGATGACTACTATAGGTTCATCGCCTTCCATCCCGTCGGAATGGATAGCACAACGCCAAGCAGAGCCTTGTGCAGGCTCCTCGTCGGGGAACGCGCACTTTACTGCCAGAGAAAGTGGACGGTAGACCAGCGGAAGAAACGGCTCGATGAGGTTATCGGTACGTTATTCATATCTACTATTTTTTTCTCTGTGTTGCTTTATTTAGCTGCTCATTTTGTCACTGCGTCTGTGTTTTAGCAGAGAAGTGCTAATTAACTATTCTGTTTTTTCTTCTAGGACACTTCAGGAATTGCCCAACTCCTGCGCAGATAAGCGCTTATTATGCCAACCAAGAATGGAAAACTAACCTACCAGCTATCCACCAAGTACAGTCAGAATGGAGACCCACCCGTCCTCGTCAAAAGGCCAACCACAAGGCCTACATTGAGAAAATGGTGGCCTCCCAGGATTGGCAAGGACTATGTGTTGTTCCTGACCCAGAGAAAGGTGGATATGGGGTCAGAACAACAAAGCCCTTTAAAAAAGGGGAGCCCATGTGCGATTACCACGGGACCCTAATCAGGGCTAAAGAAGGTGAGGCAATACAGACCCATCTGACGGGGAGAAACTACTACCTCTTTTTTTTCCATGGCTCAAAAGGTAAGCTGTGCATAGACGGCAGTAAGGCACCTTGCGACTGCCACCCAGAGAAAGCCTCTACGTTTGGAAGGCTAATAAACCATTCCTGCCGGAGAAAACCTAAAACCGGTGAAATACTTCCATCAGGGTGGACAGAGGGAGGTCCTTGTTTTTGAGGCAATTGTGGACATTGACGCGGACGAAGAGTTGCTTTTCGATTACGGAGTGAGGCCAAACAACTACGGCGAAGGAGGCGAAATGCTGTGGCTCAATGATTAAGACTGCTGCGTTGCCCAGTGGACATATATGTATATATATTTATTTATTTATTTTTCCCCAATAGTCTTGCCAGAGAGTCCACTTTGGATGGAATATTTGAAAGTGTATATAGATTTTTGTGTGGTAAAATGCGGTCCTTAGGGTGATGAGCCAACTTAGTATATGTAAACAATGTTTTCCTATGTTAGAAAATGTGGAGCTCTTTTCACTATCTGCAATCTGTCACTATTGGCAACGTAAAGCAAGAGGAGGCAGGTGTGTCCTTTGCACACGGCACACTGCTGCTGGTCATGTGTGAGCACCCTCACCTCAGCAGCAGCGCAATGTGCGTACAAGTCTTACTTTACCCTTCATGATGCACGCCGCCAACAGCAACACATTGCAGAAAGAAAAAAACTATAATTTAGCTCAGCACCCTGAGGACGTCCTTTTTGCCCAAAAAGATACACTTTCAAATATTCCTTCGAAAGCAGACTTACCATATGCCGATTATTTTTGTGTTGTTAATAAGTGTTAATAATATTTGCCAGATATTTTAATAAAAGTTGCACTTTTCTCAATTAACTTGTATCAATCTGTTGGCAGCTTAAGTCAATCTTGTAGATAAAATGTATCTTTTTTGTTACATACATCCCATTACATATGACACACACACACACACACACACACACACACTGCAGCCTCTAGATACATTTGTAGCATAAATACAATTCGCGTTTTACATATTTTCACGCATATTTTTCATAGCTGTGATCTTTTTCTTGCATATATGTGTACTGGGGGTTTTATCAAGCTATAGAGTGTTTGTGACACAAAATCGTATAAAACAGATACAGGTTTGTAACTTGTACTGTTTGAAACCCCCAGTTGGGCCAGTAAAACTCACCTTTCCCTGGTCCTACGGTGCACGTGTGGGCTCTCGTCCAAGCAGCGCTATCCTGCTCCGTTCATCATTTTTTGGCCAATAATTGTCTCGGGTCCGACTGGAGAGGAAAATAGAGGAATGCATCTGAGCCTCCTGGCTGGAGGCGCACCCCCGCTGGACATTGAACTGGTTTTTACTGGGGACTTGGGGGGCTTCAAACAGTGGGGGCATCCCAAATCGGTGGACCGATCCCAAATTGCTGGAGTAAGTGAAGCAAGGACTGCAGGGACAGACACACACCAGGAATAAACTTATTTCGAATCCCTACAAACAATGAATCTCAACTATCCATGTGTATCTTTCTCAGACAGGGCAAACATCTAACTTAGACCTTCCTTTTGTTTCACTTCATTAAAGTGGACCAACACCCTGGGGTGATCGGCCCGGGAATCTATAAGATTCCCGGGCCGATCACCCCCCACCCCGCGGGACATCCGAGATCGGGATGTCCCGCGGGGTGAAACCCCCCCCAAACACCCCAACTCACCTACCTTATCTTCGGCGGCGGCCGGCCGCCGCCGCCTCCCTCGCGCCCCTGTAGGCGTGCGCGCCTCCGCGCCGGCCGTCTGCGAATGGCCGGCGCGGGCGCGTCAAAAGTGACGCGAGGGAGGCGGCGGCGTCCGCCGCCGCTTAGACGTTCCAGTTCTCCCCTTGTACGTCGGTGCTGGGAGCGGGGAGAGGTGAGTTTTTCGGGGGGTTAGGGGGGGTTTCACACAGCGGGGCACCCCGATCGGGGGTGCCCCACCGAAGTGGACCAAGACCCAGGATAGTCAAAATCCTGGGTGTTGGTCCACTTTAAACAGACTTGTATGTGTGTGAATCGTAAAGCATGGCCTTGCATCATCCCAACACAGAGTTCACAAGAGAGTGAGAAAAACAGTTCAATCTTAGTTCATGGCATCTGCTAAATTTGGGTATAAATCATACATGGGTAGGTATATTGATATTTAGAAATAGCCTGACATTGCTCTATATAATGCTGCAAAATGGCAAATTTACCTCACTATATAAGCTATTGCCCCTCAGATTTACACAGGGCCTGCTCTATATTATGCTGCAAAATGGCAAATTTACCTCACAGTATAAGCTATTGCCCCTCAGATTTACATAGGGGCTGCTGTATATTATGCTGCAAAATGGCAAATTTACCTCACAGTATAAGCTATTGCCCCTCAGATTTACACAGGGTCTGCTCTATATTATGCTGCAAAACCAAGAGCGGATTTAACTCACACAATATAACCTATTTCTCAGGTTTATATAGGGACTGCTCTATGTAATGGTGCAAAACCATGAATTTACCTCATAATATAAACTATTGCCCCCCAGATTTACTCAGGGGCTGCTCCATATAATGGTGCAAAACAGGGCAAATGTATTGTTCAATATAAACTATTGCTGCTCTGATTTACACAGGAGGGCCACTCTAAAGAATGGTGCAACATGGCGAATTTAGCTCACAATGTAACAGATTGCAAAATGAGATTTTCAGACAGGGCCTGCTCTATAAAATGGCAACTTTACCTCACAATATAAACTATTGCTCCTCAGATTTACACAGGGATTTAGGTTGACATATATAATAGTGCAAAACAGCGAATTTACCTCACAATACTGTATAAACTATTGCTCCTCAGATTTACACAGTGAGCTTCTCTATATAATGGTGCAAAATGGCGAATTTACCTCACTATATAATCTATTACAGCTCTATATAAATAAAAATAAATAAATTAAAAAAAGGGCCTGTAAAAGCTTATTTAGTATAACAGACGATAACGATGGCATGCACAGTGGCAAGGCAGATTTACAGCACAAAGAACTGAAACTGAATTGAAAACTGATCTGGCTAATGAAAAAAAAAAAAAAATTCACTGTCACTTCTAAGCTGTCCCTGGCTGGATGGTTCCGGTTTTTCCCTATCTTCCCTATCCTTCCCTGGGTCTGTCTACCTCTCTGTCTGCCTCTCTGACTCTCCCTACCTATCTCTAAGGCCCTTATTTATGAAGGAATAGCGACAGGTAGCGACTGGTGAGCGACCGGTAATGACGGGCCCCGCCACGAGAATACCAGCTCCCCACCACAATCACACATTTATCAAGCCGATCCTGCTTAGCGACTGAGATAGCGCCATATAGCGACTCATTCATCATTATTCCAGCCTCAGCCCACAGCGCCAGTGTCTGACCTTGAACAGCGACAGGTATGACCTTTCGCTATCTGGTGCTCTCCAATGCATTTCAGTGGAACAATCTTTAA
This sequence comes from Gastrophryne carolinensis, assembly GCA_027917425.1. NCBI lineage: Eukaryota > Metazoa > Chordata > Amphibia > Anura > Microhylidae > Gastrophryne > Gastrophryne carolinensis. The sequence goes on from CM051244.1 coordinate 3,545,703, forward strand.
ATAATAATGAATTGTTATTAATGTTTTTTTATTATTTTTTTTTTTAATGTGAAAAATTCTGTGACCACTTCTGACATGTTAGATAATTTTTTTAAGGGAAAAAAAAAATTGTGCAGAATTGATATTACAGGTCTGATATTACTGTATTCATATTACTAAATTCTTAATTTTTTTTTTTTTGGTTTCCAAAAATATGGTTGGGGGTTAAAAACTACTTTTAACACATCGCCTCCAGCGCTCTGGGGTTTAAACAAGCATTTCACAGCGCGAGAATTTTTTGAGCCTGATTTTTTGATGAATATGGTTGGAGCCGGTCGCTCTGACCAGTCGCTATCATGCGCACCCATACATCGCGGAACCTGTCAAATAGCGACTCAGAACCTTGTATTCAACATTGCGCCACACCGACTGAGTCGCTGTCAACAACCGAACAACGGCCAAGCACAGCGACTACTAGCGGGCGCTGTGAAAATACCGCTACAGTCGCTCAACTGTCGCTACATGTCACTATTAATAAATCAGCCTCTAACTCTCTGTCCCTGCCTCTAACTAGCTGTGCTCTGGCCACAATGCAAGGCTGAAATGCGCACAAGCAAGATGGCCGCCGCTTTATATAGCACGGTGACGTCACCGGGCTTCCTGGCTGCTGATAGGCTGCATGTGACTTACCCATGATACCTTGCCCCAGGGGGTATGTCTGGACATGTTCAGCCACCATTTTAGAATGCCTGGAATTGAAATAAATGGAGTTTAAAGGAAAACTTCGATCGATCGAAACGCGGGGAAATTTGGATTCGTTAAAAATCGAATTTTCCATGAATTTCGGAATGAATCCGGGTTCAACCGGATCGATTCGCTCATCCCTAGATATCAGCATTTCTCAAGTCAGTTCAAGTAAAAGACCTTTATGAAACTGAAATTGATGTCAATGATTAGATCAAAGACCTAGAACCGCGCTGAAATAATTAACCTAGAAAAAAGACTAAACATAAAGTGCTCAACGTGTGTAAGTCCTTATCTCAAAAAAGACCCAAAAATAATCAAAAAATGCAAATATAAAACACAGAGCACACACTAACATGGAAATTCCAATTCTCCCTTGGTGAGGCACAAATAAACAAATCAAAAAAAGTCCAAAACGTAAAATAATCGTAGGTATCCCACGGTGCATGCACTTCACATGAAAACGTGCAAAAACCTCCACCAAATGTGCAAACTCTTACCGACTCCACAGCAAAAGAGAGCCTTCAAATATTAATAATCAACGTTGCTACCCCTTATGGACTTCAATGTGGGTAAACCTCAATCGATGCTCAAACTTCAAATAATAACTCCAATTCGTGTGTATAAAGACACCAATTCAAAGAGACCACATTCTCAGTAATATTCCCAGATGGTAACAATTCATTTCATGGATGTAAAAAAAGGAAAGAGAAATATGGTATAGTACTGCTAAAAAATTTTTTCCTTTATTATAAACTCAAGAGATACACTCACATGGTAAAAGAGTATAAAAAGGCATTAAACATGGTAACGGTCTCACCGGCGCCGGAATCAGACAGTCTCCCAGTGCGTCCCAAATGCCTGGCAATATAATTCCAAAAGATAAAATGAAGCTAATAAAAGATGATCCTGAATCCACCGCTCGCCACCGCCGACGCGTTTCGTTGCCGTAAGGCAACTTTGACTAGGCTGGTGGCGCGGCAGAGCGGTGGAGAATAAGTACAAAAAATATCCGATCACGTGATCAAGGTCCTATTGCTATATGATCAAATTGTAGCAAAATTAAATGCAGTGGTAACAGCCAAAGACAAACAGGTAATAGCCTGAAAAAGCCTACGAGAGTATTAAGAAAACTAATTAGTTCTTTTATCATCAATACCTTATAATCAAGCAAAGGCAGTTCCGTCGGCTGGAAGCGCAGTATTCATCTAGGACCTGCGCCTTCGTTCACACGTGACCTAGCACGTGTAATCAACAACCAATGGATAAAGCACCAATGAGGGAGCAGCATAGTCCATCACCTAGCAACATGCTGACAAGCTCTCAGAAGCCTTACAGCAAACACCTACGCGCTGGCCAACTAAAAGCTGTCAGAGTATCACAGCGTACCAACACGCTCACAGAAATCTTCCAGCATAACTTTAAACGCTAGCCAACTAAGGGCTGTCACACTACACACATACCAGCAGCGCTATGGGTGCCTTCCTTTACATGGCAATATGATCCCAACGGCTGATCTTAATGTTAATGCTTGCCACTAAGGGCCGCCAGCATGATCCTATATCGAGCTGTCATAGCCTTCAACACACATACATGTAAGCAGCGTGCATAGGGCTAACACACAAAGCTAAAAGGATTAAGGTGGTAAAAGTTTCAGCCACATTGAAACAAATATATAAATAAGCGTATTAATAGCAAAGGACGATCTCTTAAGTACTTAAGATACTACATATGAGTTTAGCCACATATAAGGCTTTAGTGTCCTAAACCTAATCGGCCTATAACCCTAACAACACACTACCATCACATTGAAATGCAGTAATATTCCAACCGGGACAAAATTGGAACTATACTAATGACAAGGGGCTAATAAAAATATAAAAGGACTAGAATATTACATACAAAATTAGGATCATTACAAATATATAAAAACAATCTTTTTATTAAAAAGTGACATTAAAAGCAGAATTTGGTGGGTGAACATCTGATTCCAGCGCCAGAGAGTTACAGCAAAACTGGTTACAAACAAGGTTATAAGAACAGTCTATATCACACATATACCTTGACGCCCACCTTATATACCATATAAAATTATTAAAAATCAGGATGCAATAAAACAATTTAGATCAAAGTCAATATTTAGACCAGCGGGGTGTAAGGTATCTAAGGTGAAAATCCACCAGCCCTCTTTTTTGGAGATGTCATTAACTACATCAGACCCCCGCCAGCCCGGTTCAACGCAATCAATCCCCATAAATGACATAACAGTAGGATCGCAATTATGATGTTTTTTAAAATGTGCCGAAAGACTGTGAGATTCATAACCTCGCTTCACATTGTATATATGCTCACGAATGCGAATCCTGAGCTCACGACTGGTACGTCCTACATATAGTAGTTTACAAGGGCACCAGATTAAGTAGATTACCCCTTTGGACCAACACGAAATAAATCTGGAAATGGTAAAAGTTCTTCCAGTCTTGAAATTTTGAAAAGAAGTTTTAGGTTTCTCCAGTGTAATACAGCACTTACAACCCGCACAGACCCCACATCTATAAAAGCCAACAGGTAGATTTTTCCCCACTGATCTCATCTGTGGGGGATCCACATAACTCTTCACCAAACGGTCCCTCAAGTTAGGGGCTTTTCTATAAATCACTCTCGGTCGCTCAGGTAAGGCTGGGCCCAATATAGTGTCAGCTTTTAGGATATGCCAGTGCTTACTCAGCAAGGTTCGTACCTCTTTGTATTGAGTATTGTACCCGGTGATAAAGGGGACTTCACTGCCTATCTTTGCTCCCGCTCCTACCATATCAACCTTAGTCTGATTAAAAAAGGAGGATCTGGGGCGACTTCGGATCATTCCTCTCTGTTCACTAATTAATTGCTTATTGTACCCTTTATCTATGAACCGTCGCATAAGCATTGCTGATTGTTTATCATAATCTTCCAGAGATGTACAGTTACGTCTTAACCGGGTAAATTTTTTAGCAGTACTATACCATATTTCTCTTTCCTTTTTTTACATCCATGAAATGAATTGTTACCATCTGGGAATATTACTGAGAATGTGGTCTCTTTGAATTGGTGTCTTTATACACACGAATTGGAGTTATTATTTGAAGTTTGAGCATCGATTGAGGTTTACCCACATTGAAGTCCATAAGGGGTAGCAACGTTGATTATTAATATTTGAAGGCTCTCTTTTGCTGTGGAGTCGGTAAGAGTTTGCACATTTGGTGGAGGTTTTTGCACGTTTTCATGTGAAGTGCATGCACCGTGGGATACCTACGATTATTTTACGTTTTGGACTTTTTTTGATTTGTTTATTTGTGCCTCACCAAGGGAGAATTGGAATTTCCATGTTAGTGTGTGCTCTGTGTTTTATATTTGCATTTTTTAAAAGACCTTTATACCTGTAAGGGGGCGGGGCTGCTCCTATCACAATGCTTTTTAACAATAGATGTTTGTAGGAGACATTAATAATTTACAGAGCCAGCCCTGGTGCCATTTAGTCCCCCTCAGCTAAGTGCATCCAAATTCTGATCTGAACAAAAGCCCAGAAGACAAAATCCCTGTTTTTGCGGCTTTAAGCAAAACCAGGGGAGCAGCAAAACTGGCTTTTGGTCCACTTTAACAGGGACTATGGCCAGTGGTGTGACTGGGCCCTGGTGTGAACATTAAATGGGGCCCTTTCAAGACTCATTCACTTTTCATTTAATTGAATGCAGCTAGAAAACTGAAACAGAGATTAATGGAGCTTCCTTTTCTCAAGATGATGCCAAATAAACACAAATCTGATGGGGCCCCCTGGCTTACAATGTGCTCACACCCCCTTTAGTTACACCCTGGTAGCTGCCATGTGTGTGAAAGAGGAACAGTGGAGGTCCTGGCATCTAAAAGACTCCAGAGTTCCAGCCTTTGGGGCATCCCAAATTGGGACGCCTGACTGTGTAACCCCCCCAGGACACTTACCCTCTCCTGGAGCCCTCACAGCGTCTGTGCATTCTTGCTGCATCCCCGCTCACCTGTCGCCGTGCACGCACCCCCGCCCGCCCTTCCTGAACGGGTTCAGCTCAGCGCCGAAGAGAGCCGAGTGATTGCGAGCCCGCTGATTGGATGAGCAGCTGCGCCTGTGCCTTGGGCTCAAGGAGAGGTGGGTTTTCCCAGCATTCACACAGTGAGGCATCCCAAACCGAGGGTCCACTTTAAATGGATATATGATGGCCGTACTACAGTGGCTCATGCATGGGCTTCGCGGAGCGGTAACTGACGGCATTTGGGGGCAACAGGGGCCCACGTGGGAAGAAATAGTGCACGGATTATTAAAATAGTATGAAAAATGTAATAACTCTATGAAGTGAACCATCAGTGAAACAAGACTTTTCACTTATTAACTAGTTGCAGATCGTTGAGTTAAACGAAAGCCAAGAGCTTGTTCCATTATTGAAAGTGCCCCATTTAATATTCATATCAGGGTGTAACTAGAAGTGACGGGGCCCTTGTGCAATGGATAAATGGGGCCCTGTCAGGTTGAAGGAGAGACCATTTCTTTAATTCCCCTTCTCTGCCATTCCCCTGATTTCATCTATTAACAGGTTATCTAGATCCTCAGATTGTCCAGGGGGCCTATATATCACACCAATTCTCCCTCCTTAGTCTGCATGGTAACCCAGAGAGTTTCTAGTTCATTATGTGTATGCTGAATTATTGTTCATTGAAGGGTAATCTTGACATAAATGGCTACTCCATCGCCCTTTCTATCCAATCTGTCTTTTCGGTACAATGTGTAACAGGGTATGGCTATCTCCCAGTCATTGTGATCCTTGAACCAAGTCTCTGTTATTGCAACAAGATCTAATTCGTCTCTGGATATGATAGCCATTAATTCACAGATATATCATATATTAATATAGATAGATAGATAACATTTTAGACCCTTAGTGTGTCTAGACTCTGCGAAGGTGTGAAGTGTAACCACTCCCTGGCATTGTGCTGTTCAGGTCTTTGTTCGGCTGGAATGTGCCTTACAGAATCCTAAGGTGTGAAGTGAAAATAATCCCTGGCATTGTCTATCTTAAGTATTTGGTTGGGCAGTGTGTGAATCCACATTTTTTTAGCGATGGATTTCATTGTCTGTTGGTGTACATAAATAGAAGGCACAGGGCACCAGTCATCAGAACACTTTTTTGGAAGCATTGGTTTGACCGCTGAATCCAACTGACATCGTCAACATGGCCTCATCTGTGAATGCTCAATGCCCTCTCCTCTGCCCAGTGTGCAACAATCTTTTTGTCAACCTGGGTCAGCATCTCCGGAGGTACTGCATGAAGGAGGCGGAGGAGCAACAGATCCAGGTCTCCATCAGCAAGGCCAAAGAACGACGGAATTCTGTTGTCTCTAATCTTACCGTTGTAGCCTACGATGACCTCGACTTCGAAAAGAGCGGACACACCAACCCACAGGAATTTATGGCCGAATTCTTACAGCGCCATGGGTGCATAGTTAACAGGGCACCAGCTGCAAGGTATGCATAGACGGTCATATGTCTGTTTATTCATTTTCTATTCCTCACTACCTATGTTATAGTTTTGCAGTGCATTTTTTTGCCATTATCTAGCTGTGCCTAATGTTCATCTTGTTTTCTTCTTCCTTTAGCCAAGCATCTGCTGGGGAAGGGGGAGCAGTAGCTGGACCATCGTCCATCGATCCAAAAATGATGTAAGTTCTCCATGAGCTGTAACAGCAGACATTCCTGATACTGTATGAGCGGGTGATAAGGCGGCACTGTTGTATACTATTATATAACACTAATTTGTATTTATTTTTCTTTATGCGCAGACTGAAACACCCCAGAGATTGTGTCAGGATCCTGAAAGTAGCCAAGCCCAGCATCCAGGGCATTTATCAGCGGGCCACCTCTGGGGAAAGCGTCAAAGACACGGAAAGGCTTTTGGTGGCCTATTACTTGGAGGCGATGATTATGCTGGGGCATCACCGCCAAGCCTCCGCAGTGGAAAAACTTACGGTAAGGTTGCTCTCACCCCTCTCCAGATCTAACACTTCACCCAAAATCTAACACTACCTGCAAATATAATGACCTGCAGTTCCTCGTCTAATGCCTCGTTTGTCTTTTTCTCACAGGTGCGAGATTGGATTCGTAGGAGGCCCTGCACCTCAGCTGACGGACAGAAGGCCGTCATTGTTTACACCCACCAAACGTCTCTCGTTCTGGATAAAGAAGAAGCGCTGGTAAGTGAGCCAGCAGTTAAATTTTATTTTTATGATCGGGCTTTCGTCCGATCATAGCCATTTGGCGTTACAATGCCATTCTGCAGGCGCCTCCCATCAGCCGAATAACAGCTTCACTGCATACAGCTCTGATCGTACGAAAGCCAGCACACGGACCAGGGAGAGGCTAAGCTTTACTGGTGTTCTGGGGGGGGGGGGCTCACACAGCAGGGAAGGCCGGTGGGCAGCCCTGGGATAGTTTAGATTTCAGGAGCGGCCTCCCCAGTTTTTGTTCCTTTTTAACCATTGTTGGCCAAGCGTTTAACTCAGTCTTTTCCCCCTCTCTTTACAGGCCTTTAACAATTACTACAAGTTTATTAGGCCCAAGCAAATGGAAAAGGAGGCGATCCCGACGGAGCAGGACCCCTTCCTTCATTCGTCGGGGCAAAGCGTTTCAAACCCAAGCAAGGACTTGGCCAGACTCCATGCTAAGTAAGCACAAATTCACATTAAATAACTAGCGCTTTGCTTCACGTAAACCTCTGCTAACGACGGCTATTCTTTCTCCCAAAAGGTTCCTGGAGCCCTCGCTGTCAGCCAGGGTGTCCAAGGATTACTTCAGGATGTGGGTTTTTGACAATCTCCAAAAGGAGGAACAAGACCTCTTGATGTACTATGTGGACTGTAAGAAGGGTATTGTGGACAGTAAGAACGGTCAGCTGGATGAAGATAAAGCCCACAGAGCGTCGCTCCTCCTTGCCCAATGCCAAGACAGCAGCCGATCGGGGACCCCTAGGTAAGTATTTTTCTGGGAAGCTCCGCCATCCAGGACCAGTGCCAGCAGGTGGTAAACCCGGTCATGTGCCGGGGATCCCTTGGTCGGAGAAGCCGCTCATCTGCCCATCCCGCCTTTGCCCCTATTCTGCCTCCTTGCTCCTCTTCTCGTCTTCCTTGCCCCTCCTCTGGCTCATCTTCTGCCCCCTCCCCCTTGTGTCCTCTTCTGCCACCTGTTGAACCTTTTCTGCCCCTCCTGCATCAGGCAGACTGTTCATGGGAGCACACGCGTCAGCTTGACGGAAACTGGGGATGTCATCCTCTCTCTATGCCGGCCTCTGTGTACAAACAAAATACTATGCCGTGCGTAAATGTGAGGTGAGTATACCAGTGATCCCCAGGGAGATTAATGCAGCTGGACACGTAGCGTGGCACAAGGCTCTGTTGCCCAGGAGCCCACACGACCCTGGAGTCGGCTGCATGGCGCCGCTCATCGTGTTCGGTATGAAACCGCTCACCTAGCCTCTGCAGACCTCCTCCCCCCGCCTCGGCCGTAGGCAATTCCACACAACTTACACCTCTGTTTTTCCTCGGCAGCTTTGGTTTCAGATCAGGGAGGAAACGTCCAAGGGAGCAGCAAGAAGCAGAAGAGGAATCGGAAGTAGAAGTGGAAGGCGGAGAAGAAAAAGAAGAAGAAAAAAACGAAGAACAAGGCGGCAGCACTGAAGAGGCATTTACCCTGAGAACCGATGACTACTATAGGTTCATCGCCTTCCATCCCGGAGTGGACAGCACAACACCGAGCAGAGCCTTGTGCAGCCTCCTCGTCGGGGAACGCTCACTTTACTGCCAGCGAAAGTGGACGGTAGACCAGCGGAACAAACGGCTTGATGAGGTTATCGGTACGTTATTCATATCTACTATTTTTTTCTCTGTCTTGCTTTATTTAGCTGCTCATTTTGTCAATGCGTCTTTTAGCAGAAAAGTGCTAATTAATTATTCTGTTTTTTCTTCTAGGACACTTCAGGAATTGCCCAACTGCTGCGCAGATAAGCGCTTATTATGCCTACCAGCTATCCACGAAACAGTCGGAATGGAAACCCCCCCCCCCCGCCATCGCCAAAAGGTCAGCCTACATTGAGACAATGGTTTTCCTCCCAGGATTGGCAAGGACTATGGGTTGTTCCTGACCCAGAGAAAGGTGGATATAGGGTCAGAACAACGAAGCCCTTTAAAAAAGGGCAGCCTGTGTGCGATTACCACGGGACCCTAATCAGGGCTAAAGAAGGAGCGGCAATACAGACCCATCTGACGGGCAGGAACTGCTACCTCTTTTTTCCATGGCTCCAAAAGTAAGCTGTGTATAGACGCCAGTAAGGCTCCCTGCGACTGCCACCCAGACAAAGCCTCTATGTTTGGAAAGCTTATAAACCATTCGTGCTGGAGAAACAACTTAAAACCCGTTAAATTCTTCCATCAGGGTGGCCAGAGGGAGGTCCTTGTTTTTGAGGCAATGGTGGACATTGACGCGGACGAAGAGTTGCTTTTTGATTACGGAGTGAGGCCAAATGACTACGGAGAAGGAGGCGAAATGCTGTGGCTTAACGATTAAGACTGCTGCGTTGCCCATCTAGATGACGGTGGACATATATGTATATATATTTATTTATTTTATTTATTTTATTTTTTTTCCCCCAATAGTCTTGCCAGAGAGTCCACTTTGGATGGAATGTTTGAAAGTGTATATAGATTTTTGTGTGGTAAAATGCGGTCCTCAGGGTGATGAGCCAACTTAGTATTTTTAAACAATGTTTTCCTATGTTAGAAAATGTGGAGCTCTTTTCACTATCTGCAAACTGTCACTATTGGCAATGTAAAGCAAGAGGAGGCAGGTGTGTCCTTTGCACACGGCACACTGCTGCTGGTCATGTGTGAGCTCCCTCAGCAGCAGCGCAATGTGCGTACAAGTCTTACTTTACCCTTCATGATGCACGCCGCCAACAGCAACACATTGCAGAAAGAGAAAATAGAGATACGGTCACGGCGCAGCGGTGGCTCCAGGAAGAGGTAAGTAAATCGGACGATCCAGGGGATTTGACGCAGTGGGGCATCCCAATTGTTATAGACGTTAGGCCGGTTGGTTTCTCCTCTTTAAAGTAGACCAAAGCCCTGTCCTCCCGGCCTTAGCGTCTGAAAAACTTCAGGGCGGGGTAAAAGCTGTCCCTAACTCCAAAGTCAAACCCCTGCCAGGCATAAGTGAATGGCCGGCAGGTGCGTGCACAGCCACCAGGCAATCATTCGGAAGAGACTGCATTAATATGCATGGCAATGTAAAGGATTCCAGGACCGGCCGCTGGCTTCAGCCCTGCACTAACAGCACTTTTGTGTATTGGGTTTGCATTGGGGGTCTCATCCCCTGCTTTACTTGCTGAATATCGCCTTCTTATCCAGCATTTGCAACTTAAGATTTGATTGATTGCACAGCTTTATGGTCTTGATGAATTTGTAGTAATTACCTTTTTATATTTGTATTTTTTGCACAAAGTGGAGTAATTGAACACTCACTTTAATTAGAAATATATAAAAAAAAAAATATATAATTTTTTTTCCTTGGGCTATTTGTGGAGCTATTTAATACTGACTTCTATTTATACATTTTGATACCTTGTGGTCTTCTATAATATGGATTGCTAAGTATTTTAGCATCACAGGAATAGTGGATGAATTGATTTTAACAGTGTCTGTGTTGCATGTGTGTTTATTTTTGCTATCGTGTAAAATTCAATGAAATACTATTTTATGGTATTTGTGTAAAGGAATTTATAAGTTTGACCAAATCCACTAAAAACTATACCTGATCTGATCTAGTTTCATTTCAATTGGATTATATAGATATATAGTTTAGGTCAGCTCCATGTAAATGCCAGCCAGTGTCTATGTATAGTTCATCTCGTATCATCTTACATACAGACCAGCAAGGAGAGATGAACAGTTGTCCCTATCAATCAATGTATGATGTAATGTGTGCATTTGGTTAAACTATGCTGATTGGTTGTTCACTTGTGATATGCATTTCTCTATATATGGACTGTAATACAATTACATGTATAGGCTGATATGATATGCTGATGTACGTAGTTTAAGACTCGTTCTGTGATTGGTTATAATAGAACATTTCCTTGTAAGTCTTCTCTGTAAAGCTATAACAAAGCTGGGGGCACACCCCTCACACGTGCCCACAAGGACAACATGGCCGTGCATAAGGAAGCATGCGTGTCTGTGTGTCTTAAATATGACATAATTAATATGGATAATTTCCCTGACATTAATTGGTGGCGAATGCAGCTGTCAGGACTATTGCACAGGTAAGCAATAATGGCGGTTCTGGGGTTTTTCATGTTTGCCTATGAATTCCGGATAAGTCTGTTTTTACAGACAGGGCAGATATGAAACCTCTGATTCTGAAGCTTATTGCCTCTGTGTATTCATGCTGACTAGATCACTGCTGCCTATCTTAAGATTATGTAATATGCATTGCAAAGGAACAACAGGTGTTTAGTCTGATGCCAAGTGTGATTTAGTGTGGGAATCATTAATGATGCATGCTGTAACGATACTGCTTTTGATACTAACTATGAATCATGTAAGTTTGTCTGCCGCCAATGATTGAAGGAATGCGCTTAAAGTTCTGGGAACGTGCGTGTGAATAGGTGATCTGGGAATCACGAGAATTGCTTTAATGCAGGATTTTTAACAGATTTCTAAATTGTCAATAAGGACAATATTGAAAATACCATTTTGTGAGTACTCACCTGAAAAATGGATATTGTCAGTGTGCCACACACCCCGCTTCCCCTTTAATTCTTACGATCGGGTTACTCCACCAGCAGGTGGCGACGTTGCAGGGAGAAGTCTTGAAAATGAGCCCCTTCCGGCCTATATATACCTGGGACCTCCCACTCAATACCAGTGATTTAAAAATCAGAAAGACAATGTACCAGGAAATCCAATGGTAACCTCAAAATAAAGAAAAGCTTCACCATATGAAGGATCCAGGATACCAAAAGGGCGGGTGAAGCGGGGTGTGTGGCACACTGACAATATACATTTTTCAGGTGAGTACTCACAAAATGGTATTCTCAGTGTGCCACACACCCCGCTTCCCCTTTAATTCTTACGATCGGGACATCCAAAAGCAGTGTCCACAAGGGATGGGTATCCGAAGGCAAAGTGAAGCATAACTTAAATGACTGCAGTCTGCAGAACTTTGCGGCCAAACACAGCTTCCGCTGAGGCCCGCACATCAACCTTGTAAAACTTAGAAAAAGTATGAACAGAATGAACAGAAGACCAAGTAGCGGCCTTACAAACTTGTTCAACAGAAGCTTGGTGCTCAAAAGCCCAAGACGCTCCAACGGCGCGAGTAGAACGAGCAGTGATACGAAAAAGGGGGAACTTTCCCCTTAGCAGAATAGGCCGCAATGATGGCCTGACGTATCCATTTGCTAATGGAAGATTTGGCCGGTGCCAAACCCTTCCTAGGCCCACAGGGCACAACAAAAAAGGCATCAGTTTTACGATAAGGAGAAGTAATAATCAAATAGCACTTAACACAGCGTACTACATCCAAACAATGCAAAACCCTCTCCTTGTCATTCTTAGGCTTAGGACACAGGGAGGGAAGAATATCCTGATTCAAATGAAAAGCAGAAACAACCTTAGGAAGAAAGTCCGGTTTGAACCGAAAGACTTTGTCCTGATGCCTCTCAAAGTAGGGCACCTGAATAGACAAGTCCACCAACTCCGAGACACGCCGAACCAAAGTGATAGCTACCAAGAAGACAATCTTCTGAGTCAGGGTAGACAAAGCAATATCTTGCAAAGGCTCAAAGGGAGGAGCCTGAAGAGCAGAAAGAACCAAATTCAAGTCCCAAACCGGGAGTAATGGTTTCCTGGGAGGCCGCACATGCATAACCCCCTGGAAAAAAGTTTTAACTAAAGGATGAAGCGCAAAACGCTTCTGAAAAAAGATAGATAAGGCAGAAACCTGCCCTTTCAAAGTACTCAGCTGAAGACCGGAGTCCAGCCCTGATTGTAAAAACTCTAGCTTATTGTTGTAAAAAATAAAGGGGATAGTGTGCACAGCTTTGTAATGCAAGAGGGTGCTGGCAAGATGGAATATATATATTACACTAATACGCTAAACGGGACCCTAGATTAGCCCCACAATTACCATCAAAGTGCCGCACACCGTAAGATATCTTATAAAAATTTCTATTTATTTTATTAGATTAAATCCATACCAATACAAATATATTTATATTGTAAATGATTGTAAAAACTCCTGAATCCTGGAGACCGAAAAGACCCTACAATGCAAGGTCCTAACCTCACACCAAGTGATATAGGCTTTCCAAGTCCTATAGTAGGTGATAGAAGAAGACCTCTTTCGGGCACCGATCAGAGTCTTAATAACCGAGTCAGAAAGACCCTCCTCCTTCAAGATGGAGGTCTCAGCAGCCAAACCGTCAAAACCAGCGCTGGTAAATTGGGGTAATACAGCCGACCCTGAGAGAGCAGATCGGGCAGAAGAGGCAGAATGAGCTGATTCACTGTCAGCCAAACGATGTCTGCGCACCATACTCGTCTTGGCCATCTTGGGGCCACAAGAATGGCGGACACCCTTTCTAGAACCAGCTTCCGTACCACCCAGCCTAGCATGGGTATCGGAGGAAACAGGTACAGAAACCCCGGGTCCCCCCGGCGCAGGGATAAGGCTTCCGCCGCCAGAGCCAGAGGATCCTGGGAGAGCGACACAAAGATCGGGAGCCTGCAATTGTGATGAAAAGCAAACAGGACCACCTCCAGTGTCCCCCACCGGAGTGGACTGCAGACTGCCGACAGACAAGAAACATGTGCCTTCGCCCAGGTCAGGATCAGGGACATCACTCTGAGGGCACCCAGACTGCAAGTCCCTCCCTGATGATTGATGTAAGCAACCACTGTTTGATTGTCCGAGCGAAGCTGAACCAGAAGGCCCAGACCATGATGAGACAAAAGAGCAAGAACCAGACGGAAGGTTCTCCGCTCCAGAACAGACACCCGAGGAATGGAAAGAAGGATCCAAGCCAACTCCTGAATCAGACAAATTTTGGACTGAGTGAGAAACACCCTGTGTTGACCGGAATCCGACTGCATTCCCAGAAAGGACGCCACCCTGGCCGGAGCAAGGGAGGACTTGGGACGGTTGAAAAACTTCAGATGCAGGACGGGGCAAGCTGGCCCGTCCTTCTTGGGGACTGCGAAGAGAATGGAGTAAAAACCGAGGCCCACCTCTAAGCGCGGTACCGGCCGGATGACAGCCATTTCCAGGACAAACCGTGAAGGAGGGCGAGACTCGAGCTCCGGTTTGTAACCGGGCGACACCACCTCCCAGATCTATGTGTCCGGAATCTCCCGGCCTTAAACCAGGGAGAAGTGTTGCAATCGTCCCCCCACCCGCACGGGTGAGGGCAGCCCCTCATTGCTGAGCAGGCTTACCAGTAGGTTTGGGCTTGGCGCCCCAGGACTGACTGGGACGGCCACGACCCCCTTCCCCGGGACCAACCTACACCCCCGGTAACGGGAAAGGAAGCCCCTCTGCCCGCTCTGGCTCCTCGAAAGGAGGGACTAAAAGAACTCGCACCCCAAAAGGAGCGACGAGGCCTCTTGAGTTGAGGCAACTTACCATCCTTGGTAACTGCATCCAATTTCCTCGGCAAAAAGGCGTAAACCTAAGAAAGGTAGCGCTGTAAGCGCCCTCTTAGAGTTAAGGTCTGCCGTCCACTGGCACAGCCATATAGACCGACAAATAGCAACCAGCAGTGCCGCTGTCCTGCTACTCGTCGCAAGAGGAAACAAACTACTCACACTGCTTGAGAGAACTAAACACATCACAAGCGGGATCAAGACCTGCGTACAGATCCTTAATAATGGACCTAACTGCCAACAGAAGAAGCGCCGAAGCACAAACTGGCTGTAGTGTCGACCCGGCACTGATAAAACCATGGCGAGCCAATTGATTAATCCGACGATCCTCAACCATCTTTAATGGTAGTGGTGTCAGAAGAGTGCAACGCAGCCGAGCCAGTCAGCCCTAACACAGGGGTATTGACATCGGGGGGCACTGACCAAAGCTTCACCAAGCCCTCCGGAAAGGGATAATGCTTATCCCAATTAGGAGGAGTTCCAGCCAGGCGTGTGGGTTGTTCCCATTCCTTAAGGACAACCCTCTCAAAGTGCTATTGCCTGGGAAACACCAAACGCGGCTGGGGCACATCAAACAACTCACCCTTTGGCGGAGGAACCACCGCGGGCGGATCCAAAGCCAAAACTTTAAACATTTGAGCCAAAATGGAAGGAGTGTCAAGGGACACCCCCACAGCCTGATCACCAGCAGTGTCAAACAATAGCTGGTCTGCAGGCTCATCCGACTCCTCAAGGAATTACCCCTCCTCATCAGGGGGACAATCGGACCAATCCAAAAATTCAGGTACCTCACCCTCCGAAGCAGGCACTGTCGGAGAAAGGTGCTTCTGCTTTGCCGTAGCCTTCTGAGCTACCAAAGCGGAAATTATCCTTGAGGTTGGCCAACCGGGCATGCACCTCGGAATGCGAATCCCCCTTCTTGACAATGTCAAGCGGGGTCCGGAATAAGGACGGGGGTAGGAGATGACGGAAGTTGCGAGGAGCCAGAAGCCGGAGCGACAGACTGGCGCGCAAGGTTCTGCCTTGCACATGGAACGCATAATATGACATCGCCTGGGAGCGGAGCCCCACACAGCCTAGATAGCCCCAAAGAGCCATTTCCGGTAACGTCGGAAGACTCCATATGGTGAATTTGTGGTATTCGCAACAACCCAGGGTTTTACGCATTAAGCAACCTGGGATGCCCCTTTGTAATTAAAGTCCCGGAAGTGGGAGGATTTTTTAAGCCTAGGAAAATACCAATTTAGAGACTAAGACTAGCCAGGTATAACAGACCAGGAGAGCAACTGCAGTGAGGGGATCCCAGAATATGTGGGGGAAAAAAAGACCACAGTCAGTCCCCCAACCAGTATGCACCATTCATACATAACCAACAAGGCAAACATATGAACAGTTTAAACATCATGGATAAAATATACATCATGGATAAAATATACATGACACATGCTATTTTAAGGCTAAAGCCAGAGAGTGCATAAATAAGATAGATTGTGTATGTAGATAGTATCTATCTAACATACCCAAATACAGACATTTGAACCCATACACAAAGCAGAAACAAAGTACAAGGACGGCCCCACGTGCGCAATGGTGGGGACCGTTTACCTTTACAGCTCAAGCCGCATTGGACCTCTTCCCCCACCGGCTCCAGCACACCTGTCTCTAATGAGACAGGGGAAGTGAAGGGCGGGACCGGACACAGCGCGCCCCGGCCACGCCCCCCTGATCACCGAGCGAGGCCGCAGAGAGCGCGGCCCGCCCCTCCAGTGATGCGGCTCGCCCAATGGTGAGACCGCAAGCGAAAAGGGGGGATATTTGAAAGTGAAACAACAAAAGGCCCCCGCAGCCCAAGCCACGCGCCGCCACTGCAGCGCTGACTCTGCCAAAGCACTTCCCACACATAAACACCAAGTAAAGCACCTCATGCAACACGCCCCCCCCCCCCCCCCCCAAGCGAAGGGAGAAGGGACCGAGCGCGAGCGGGAGAAGGTGGCCAAGGGGAACATCGGGACAGGGGCATCCCAAATCCAGACTACCATGCTGGATAGCCGCATTGCCCCACGCGTGGGGTCGAGCGGAGGAGATAAGCTCCTAGGCACCTAAAGTGCCATCTACCTTTGCCAGCCAGCAGCCTAGGCTGGGAGGCTTCCATTTAACTAGGCATAAACACCACAATAGAACTGGGCAGAAATAGACCAAAAGGGGATGCTGGGTTTGACCCCGGCTACCTTCAAGCAGGAGACTTCTTCTGTCTTGTCGCCTCATGCAGAGAGAAAACACTGGTGTTAAGTGGGAGGTCCCAGGTATATATAGGCCGGAAGGGGCTAGTTTTCAAGACTTCTCTCTGCAATGTCGCCACCTGCTGGTGGAGTAACCCGATCGTAAGAATTAAAGGGGAAGCGGGGTGTGTGGCACACTGAGAATATTGGAAAAGGGAAGAACACAGGAACCGAAATGAATCAGATTATAGGTCACTACGGGAAAACCAGAAACAGACAAAAGAGGAATACAGCAATGCATTGGAGTCAGAATAGTGAAAGCATAAATAATTCCCATCTTGATCATAAGGAGGCCCCTTTAGAGCAAAGGAATAGAGGGGAACGACCCATACTATTCAGGTATAATCAGCGGGAGTCTTTTTAGGACAGGACCAAAATATTAACCCGAAGAGAAAAAAAAAGGGGACGAGGAGGACGGAGGGTACAATCTAAAAAAGAAAAGGGCCCACAAACAGTAATAGAACCAAAAGAAAGTGGAATTTTTAACCTTACGGATATGCAATTTTCTGAAAAAGAAACAAATCTATTAAACAAAGGAATAAAATATGCTCCAGCAGCAAATATAGATACATTTGGAACCTATATTGACATTTTAAAATTCACAAGAAAATTATTAAAAAGTTTTTTGCAGAAAAATCGGACACCATGGTCAAACAGGTGGAACAAACTCAACCCAATTTAGAGAAGGATAAAACAGAAGATCCAGAAACTAAGTAAATTGTCAACAGTGATTTGAAAAACAAATCCACTTTCAATCCACAAGTGTCCAACGGTGCGATCAATGTGTTCAAAGAAATTGTAACTAAAGAATTGAAGAAACTTAGACCTAAGATTAAACCATCAATTAGAAAAAAACAGAAGAGAAAGAATTAATAAGATCAATTACAAGGAAGAAGAACATAGTTATTAAACCAGCAGATAAAGGGGGGGGGGGGTTGGCTATTCTCAAAAAGGAAAACTATTTAAAAGACAAACAACTTATTAACAGATACTAACACATATGAAGTTTTACCTGATGATCCGACTAATAAGTATCGCTTACAACTAATTGAACTCTTGGATAAAGGTAAACAATTGGGAATTTTGAATAAAAGAGAATACAATTATTTGAATATAAAAACCCCAAGGATACCAACTATTTATCATTTACCCAAAATCCATAAAAACAAAACAGAACCCCCTGGCCAACCAATTGTGAGCGGTATAGGTTCGGTTACTAGTAGATTAGGGGAATACATTGACTCCTTTTTACATCCGCTTGTGATCAAGATCCCCTCATACTTGAAAGATTCAAATTTTTTAAATGAGCTTTTTAAACATTTTAAGAATACTAAAGCCATTATGGCAACAGCTGATGTATCCTCCCTATATACCATAATTCCTTACGAGAAGGGAATGGAAGCAGTAAAGTTTTTATTGAATACAAAAAGTAATTTAAATATAAAACAAATAGAATTTTTAATGGAGTGTCTTTTATTTTCTCTTACTCAATTATTTTTGGTATAAGGGGAGGTTTTACTTACAGAGAACGGGGGTGGCTATGGGAGGAAAATATGCACCAAGTTTAGCAAATCTTTATGGCCTTTTGGGAACACCCGATTTTAGAACAAATCTGTCCAAGGCAACTCACTTTTTATCGGCGGTACATAGATGACTGTTTTCTCCTGTGGGAGGGGAGATGACCTTGAACAATTTTTTTATTACTGTAAATAAAAATGATTGGAATTTAAAGTTCACCCATGAGATAAATGAAAAAGAAAGTACATTTCTTGGACATAACGGTCTATAAAGAAAATGTTATTGTGAAAACTAGGACCTTTTTTAAAGAAAGACAGAAATGGGTACATTCCAACAGACAGTTGTCATCACCCGTCATGGATCAGGAATATACCCAAGGGACAATTGAAGAGGATAAATCGTAACTGTACAGACACATCAGTATTTTATGAACAAGCTTTAGTAATCCAGAACAGGTTTAAAGAAAAAGGCTACAAAGAAGAAACTATTTTGAAAACACCACACCACAAAAAGATCGAACAATTAATGGAGGGCGTCCCCTTTATCACCAGATATAGTGAGAACTACAAACAGGTGGAAACAATTATCAAAAAACATTGGGGTACCTTAGAAGCAGACCCCACTCTGAAAAACATCCTAGGGGAACATCCAAAATTCATATATAGAAGGCCCCAAGCATTGTCCCAATTATTAACAGCTAGTTACATAACCCCCCTGTGGGTAACAGTAACAAGAACTTAAGTATACCAAAAGGTTTCACCAAGTGCAGAGACTCTATGGGGTGCAAAGGCACCTGTAACAATCAAGCCTTTCCTAGAACCAGATTGGAATTTATTAATCCAGTGACACAAGAAACTTACAAATTAAAAGATCACACTACCTGCGCCACGGCAGGAGTTATCTATTGTTTACAATGCCCCTGTGGATTACTTTACGTTGGTCGTACGAAAAGACCTTTTAAAATTAGACTTAGTGAGCATATTAGGAATATCAAGAAAGGTGGCATCGCACAGTGTTTCTGCACATTTAGCAGAGAAACATGCAAGCAACCCAGAAGGGCTAATTT
This sequence comes from Gastrophryne carolinensis, assembly GCA_027917425.1. NCBI lineage: Eukaryota > Metazoa > Chordata > Amphibia > Anura > Microhylidae > Gastrophryne > Gastrophryne carolinensis. The sequence goes on from CM051244.1 coordinate 3,565,041, forward strand.
TCTGGATCCTAGAAAAAGTGGAAGTAAACTGGAGAGGGGCTGATCTACAGAGAGAACTGGCCAAAAAAGAAACAAAGTGGATTTACCAGTTGGACTCACACACCCCTGGGGGTCTTAATATTGAAATAGATCTGAATTGTTTAACCGATGACCATTGCATCACACCCAGTTTTTAATTGTGATCATAGATTCCTGACCTTCTATCATCGTATTATATTCATTTTCCTTGTAGTTCCATAATTATATATATATATATATATATATATATATATATATATATATATATATATATATATATATTAGTACTATGAGTCAAATGTTTAATCAATTTTTATCTGTAATTTTTATTATCCTCGATGTGGACACTAATATATTTCTATATATCATACATTTATACACTAATTTATACACTCATGTATCACTATTTATATTTAATTTTTTTTAATTATATTTATTTTTATAATTATATTTTTCTATATAATTTATCTATATTAGAAGGTTATATAAGACCCGCATCCTTAATTAGATTATTCTCTTCTCATATGCAACCTTGTTTTGTACAAACATTCCCCTATACATATATACAATTCCAGAGATCATATAGAGTTTGTATTGTAATAACTAATTTAGTTTACACTGAATATGATTAATTTAATTTATAATTCAAAATTTGAAATATACGGACCCCTTATCCATCCCAATGGAAAGGTGGTCATTAATAACACTAATACTTCATCTCTCTTGGTATAGACGATTTATAAGCTTGATATAAAGAAAATGCTTTCTGACTTTGGATAAAATGCATCTGTATGACTGTGTAGTGAAGCCAGATATTTAAATCCCAATTAGGTATGGCAAGCACCTACATCATAGTAACAATTTCCTTTGTTTTTAAATATAAAAACGATGTGCTTGATATGTATGGATGAAGCCGTTTTTAGGTAAGGCGAGACACTAACATAATTCTGAATAAGTAAATGAGACCAAGAAATTGCCGCTTTATTTTTATATTTCAGGTATAGTCTGGTTATCATGCTGTTGTAAAAAAAATCACCCCGTTTTAGGTGCGCTGTAACCGCAGGATATAAGCAGCAGTCCAGCTTGTGTTCCTCTGACACTGCAAAGCCGGTTTTTGACATTGAAAAGCCGCTAATCACAGAGGCAGAAACTACAATAAGAAACTACAACTCCCATGAATCTTAGCGATTCCAACATATAAGAATGAGGTTGTGCACATGCGCAGTGAGGACCTTGATACAAGGCGTTATTGGAAAACTATAGAAGTCCACTAAGAAAAATTTATAAGATGATTAAATTGTTTATGCCCATTTGTCATTCTTATATTTAAGAAGAAAAGATCTTTTAAGATAAGTATGTAGCAGATGAATATGACCACTGGAAAGAAAGTATTCAAATGCTTAGTTATAGTGAATTTTGCATGGTTTACAGTTTTCTTACTGGATGTGTTTGCCATTGCAGAAATCTCTGGATACATTCATGAGATACTAAGTGCAGATGAGTTATTCATTGCATCAGTCAAATGTTAAAGAGAAAAGAGCCTGAGTACCAATCAAAGACAGAAGTTGGCTTCAGCGGCAAAAGAGCATCGTTGTTTACTTTGCCTTATTGCTAATTGTGCTGCTGTTATGTATTTGTACTTTGTACGTAATTGATTGGTTACTTTGAAAATCTTCAAGAAATTGTATATTTCTCATTTTATCTGAAGTTATTAATGATGCAAAATGTTTGTAAACATTTTTAGACACTTATAATGGCATCTGTGTGTATTTTCCACATGGAGGGAAATGCTGCAGGTGTGCATGGTGATTAAGGCTAAAGGCCTAATCTAAGTTCGAGTTCTGAGTAGAATCAGTACTGCATGCCTTTGCGGAATGACTATTGTCTCCTTATCTCAAGTTCTTAGGAATTTGGGCTAATGAAATGTACGCCAAACCACTGTATCAAGTGTAGTGGTTAGAGATAATCTTTGCTGTTTACATATGACAAGATAAGATCATATTAGTAAAATAACTTATGGGCAGTGAATAATTTAAAATTTTAGTTTATATACTTTGGGGAAAAGACATTTGGTCTTTGGTCTTATAAGTAGGTTGTACTAGATGAATATTCATGGGAAGACTTTTTGATTACATTATTGTCTAAACTAATTGATTACTGGATTTTATATTAGATTTCGTCAAAATTATAAAAAAAGGAGTATGTGAAGTAATTTACAAGTTTGACCAAATCCACTAAACTATATCTGATCTAGTTTCAATTCAATTGGATTTTATATATATAGTGTTTAGGTCAGCTCCATGTAAATGCCAGCCAGTGCCTATGTATAGTTCATCTCATATCATCTTACATACAGACCAGCAAGGAGAGATGAACAGTTGTCCTTATTAATCAATGTACAGGCTGAAGTAATGTGTGCATTTGGTTAAACTATGCTGATTGGTTGTTCACGTGTGATATGCATTTCTCTATATATGGACTGTAACACAGTTACATGTATAGGCTGATATGATATGCTGATGTACGTAGCTTAAGACTCGTTCTGTGATTGGTTATAATAGAACATTTCCTTGTAAGTCTTCTCTGTAAAGCTATAAAATAAAGCTGGGGGCACACCCCCCACGGAGGACAACATGGCCGTGGATAAGTAAGGAAGCATGTGTATGTCTGTCTTTAAATATGACATAAGATGGATAATTTCCCCGACATTTACATCCACCAAACGTGTCTCGTTCTGGATGAAGAAGAAGCGCTGGTAAGTGAGCAAGCAGTTAAATTTTTATTTTATTTTTATGATCGGGCTTTCGTCCGATCATAGCCATTTGGCGTTACAATGCCATTCTGCAGGTGCCTCCCATTAGCTGAAAAACAGCTTCACTGCAAACAGCTCTGATCGGACAAAAGCCAGCACACGGACCAGGGAGAGGCTACGCTTTACTGGCGTTTTGGGGGGGGGGGGGGGTTCACACAGCAGGGAAGGCCGGTGGGCAGCCCTGGGATAGTTTAGATTTCAGAGGCGACCAACTCGGTTTTTGTTCCTTTTTAACCAAGCGTTTAACTCGGAGTCTTTTCCCCCTCTCTTTACAGGCCTTTAACAATTACTACAAGTTTATTAGGCCCAAGCAAATGGAAAAGGAGGCGATCCCGATGGAGCAGGACCACTTCTTTCTTCATTCGTCGGGGCAAAGCGTCTCAAACCCAAGCAAGGACTTGGCCAGACTCCATGCTAAGTAAGCACAAATTCACATTAAATAACTGTAGCGCTTTGCTTCACGTAAACCTCTGCTAACGACGGCTATTCTTTCTCCCAAAGGTTCCTGGAGCCCTCGCTGTCAGCCAGGGTGTCCAGGGATTACTTCAGGATGTGGGTTTTTGATAATCTCGAAAAGGAGGAACAAGAGCTCTTGATGTATTACGTGGGCTTTGACAGTAAGAACGATCAGCTGAATGAAGATAAAGCCCACCGAGCGTCGCTCCTCCTTGCCCAAAGCCAAAGCCAAGACAGCAGCCAATCAGGGCCCGCAGGGTAAGCATCTTTCTGGGAAGCTCCCCCATGTGCCGGGGATCCCTTGGTCGTCTGCGGAGAAGCTGCTCATCTGCCCATCCCACTTTTGCCCCTATTCTGCCTCCTTGCTCCTCTTCTCGTCTTCCTTGCCCCTCTGGCTCATCTTCTGCCCCCTCCCCCTTGTGTCCTCTTCTGCCACCTGTTGAACCTTTTCTGCCCCTCGTGCATCAGGCAGACTGTTCATGGGAACACAAGCGTCAGCTTGACGGAAACTGGGGATGTCATCCTCTCTCTATGCCGGCCTCTGTGTACAAACAAAATACTATGCCGTGCGTTAATATGTGAGGCGAGTATACCAGTGATCCCCAGGGAGATTAATGCAGCTGGACATATAGGGTGGCACAAGGCTCTGTTGCCCAGGAGCCCACACGACCCTGGAGTCGGCTGCATGGCACCGCTCATGTTCTGTATGAAACCGCTCACCTAGCCTCTGCGGACCCCCTCCCCCCTCCTCGGCCGTAGGCAATTCCACACAACTTAAATCTGTTTTTCCTCAGCAGCTTTAGTTTCAGATCAGCTAGGAAACGTTCAAGGGAGCTACAAGAAGAAGAATCCGAAGTAGAAGCGGAAGGCGGTGAAGAAAAAAAGAAAAAAAAAAAAAAAACAAGGCGGCAGCACTGAAGAGGCATTCACCCCGAGAACCGATGACTATAGGTTCATCGCCTTCCATCCCGTCGGAGTGGATAGCACAACACCGAGCAGAGCCTTGTGCAGGCTCCTCGTCAGGGAACGCTCACTTTACTGCCAGAGAAAGTGGACGGTAGACCAGCGGATGAAACGGCTCGATGAGGTTATCGGTACGTTATTCATATCTACTATTTTTCTCTGTGTTGCTTTATTTAGCTGCTCATTTGGTCACTGCATCTGTGTTTTAGCAGAGAAGTGCTAATTTACTATTCTGTTTTTTCTTCTAGGACACTTCAGGAATTGCCCAACTGCTGTGCAGATAAGCGCTTATTATGCCAACCAAGGATGGAAAACTAACCTACCAGCTATCCACCAAGTACAGTCAGAATGGGGACCCCCCCCGCCATCGTCAAAAGGTCAACCACAAGGCCTACATTCAGACAATGGTGGCCTCCCAGGATTGGCAAGGACTATGTGTTCCTGACCCAGAGAAAGGTGGATATGGGGTCAGAACAACAAAGCCCTTTAAAAAAGGGGAGCCCGTGTGTGATTACCACGGGACCCTAATCAGGACTAAAGGAGCGGCAATACAGACCCATCTGACGGGGAGGAACTGCTTTTTTTCGATGGCTCAAAAAGTAAGCTGTGCATAGACGTCAGTAAGGCACCTTGTGACTGCCACCCAGAGAAAGCCTCTACGTTTGGAAGGCTAATAAACCATTCCTGCCGGAGAAACAACCTAAAACCGGTGAAATACTTCCATCAGGGTGGACAGAGGGAGGTCCTTGTTTTTGAGGCAATGGTGGACATTGACACAGATGAGGAGTTGCTTTTCGATTATGGAGTGAGGCCAAATGACTATGGCGAAGGAGGCGAAATGCTGTAGCTCAATGATTAAGACTTCTGTGTTGCCCATCTAGATAATGGTGGACATATATGTATATATTTACGTATTCTTTTGCCCAATAGTCTTGCCAGAGAGTCCACTTTGGATGGAATGTTTGAAAGTGTATATAGATTTTTTTATGGTAAAATGCAGTCCTCAGGGTGATGAGCCAACTTTGTATTTGTCACGGACCGGGTGGAGTGGACTTGGATGTGGATCCACTTTGCCTGTAGAACTGATGGCGAGTGCCGTGTCAGGGGAGCGGAGTCTAAGAGGCCACCGGTATTCACCAGAGCCCACCGCAAGGCAGGTTGGTCTTGTAGCGGCGAGTGACCCCCAGGTCACTACCCCCCCAACAGCGGCAGAGGTCAGTACAGGGGTGAGCAATCCAAAAGCAACTGATTTACAGCTGGCATGGAAAGACCAAGATCCGGCACTGATGGAAAGGAAATGCCCCTTTAAATAGGGGAAGTGGATGCAGGATTGGATGACCAGACACCAATTAGTGGTAAACAGGCCCTTTAAATTTCAGTAATCCGGTGCGTGCTCCCTCTAGTGGACGGAGACGTGCTTACACCTGACCATGCGAGGAGGAAGCATGGGAGGAAGGCTGGGAGCAGCCATGGAGGTGAGGGAAGTGCTGCGAGATGGATGACGGCTGGATGCAGCCATGGAGGTGAGGGAAGTGCTGCGAGATGGATGATGGCTGGATGCAGCCATGGAGGTAAGTGAAGTGCTGCGAAATGGGCGCGCAGCGCTCGCCTTAACAGTACCCCTCCCTTGGGTCTCCCACTCTTCTTGGGACCAAGAAAATCCGAGATGAGACTGCGGTCCAGATTGTTCTCTTCGGGTTCCTAAGATCTTTCTTCAGGTCCACAGCCTTCCCAGTCGACTAAAAAATATTTTTCCTCTGGAGAGCTTAGAGGCCAGAATCTCTAACCGTAAAGGCATCCTCGGTACCAGAGATTGGAGCAGGCACCAAGGTTTTAGGAGAGAACCGATTGACAATTACTGGCTTCAACAGAGAGACGTGGAAGAAGTTGGGACTTCCACGTGACAGACACCTTATCTCCTGCAGAATAGGCAGGCGGAGCCCTTCTCTAACTTTCATACGGGCAGAAGCTTGACAAAGGGAACGTTGGGTCTCTTGCCAGATGGTAGAGAAATCCTGTGTGATGTCATCCACAGCGGGTACTCCAGACGTGGACAAGGGCGGAAGAAGATGCCGACTGTATACCACCAAGAACGGGGACTTCCTTGCAGACTCAGAATCCTTGAAATTATACGAGAATTCCACCCAGGGCAGAAGATCGACCTAATCGTCTTAACAGGCAGAAACAAAATGGCGAAGATAATGCCCTCTGAGAATCTGGTTAACTCTTTCCACCTGGCCGTTTGACTGGGGGGTGATAAGCAGAGGAAGAGTCTAGTTTAATTTTCATTTGTTTACAAAGGGCTCTACAGAACTTGGAAACAAACCTCTGCACACCTCTGTCAGACACAATGTGTGTAGGAAGCCCATGAAGCCGAAAGATATGCATCAGGAAGTATTTCGCCAACTGAGGAGCCGATGGGAGACCAGGCAAGGGTACAAAATGCGCCATCTTAGAAAACCTATCCACTACCACCCAAATAACAGTATTGCCATACAAAGAAGGGAGGTCAGTGATAAAGTCCATAGCAATGTGTGTCCATGGGATATCTGGAATAGGCAGAGGAAGGAGTAGGCCAGCAGGTCTTTGGCGAGGAGTCTTTGTCACGGGCAAAGATGGTACAGACCTGAATTAATTCGGTCATGTCCTGCTCGAGAGCAGGCCACCAATACTACCTGGAAATTAGAGAACAAGATTTTCCGATACCAGCGTGGCTGGCTACATGTGAAGAATTACCCCATCTTAATATTTTGCGACGTTGGCGAGATGGCACAAAGGTCTTTCCAGGTGGAGCCTGTACTTGTGTAGCGGGAGCAAAGTGGACAAGGCATTCAGGCGGGATAATATGTTGTGGAAAGGATTCAGCATCAGAGATGTCCGAAGAACGAGAAAGGGCGGCTCTCGTTCTTGGCGGAAGTAGATTTGGAAGTTGAAGCGGGCAAACAATGAGCTTGTCGAGGGTTCAGTCGCTGGGCAGTTTCTAAGTAGGACAGATTTTTATGGTCCGTATAGATGGGCACCTGATGGGCAGAACCCTCTAAGATGTCTCCACTCATTTAAGGCCAACTTGATGGCGAGTAGCTCCCAATCACCAATGGATGAATTCCTCTCTGCCGTAGAAAATGTCTTCGAAAAGAATCCGCAGGTGAGAATTCTGCCAGCAGGAGATTTTTGTGTGAGCACAGCTCCCGCTCCAATGGAGGAGGCATCTACTTCAAGGGCGAAGGGCCTGGCTGGATCAGGCCTAGACAACACCGGAGCGGAGGATAAGCCCTTTTTTAGGGAAATAAAGGCATTTTCCGCCTGAGGGGGCCAAGACTTAGAATTGGCGTTCTTTGTGAGAGCCACAATGGGCACAACCACAGTAGAAAAAGGGAGGAATAAACCGTCGATAGTAATTGGCGAATCCCAAGAAACGCTGAATAGCCCGAAGGCCGGAAGGACGTGGCCAATCCAAAACTGCTTTCAATATGCTGGGATCCATCTGAAGACCTCGAGCAGAAACTATGTACCCTAGAAAAGGTAAGGTGGTACGGTCAAAAAGGCACTTTTCCAGCTTGGTGTACAGGAGGTTTTGGCAAAGGCGAGACAGGACTTGCCGGTGATGTTCCTCCAAATTGGACGAAAAGCTGAAGATATCATCCAAATATACAACTACACAGGAGTAGAGCAAGTCCTGGAAAATGTCATTCACGTATTCTTGGAAAACAGAGGGTGCATTGCAAAGTCTAAAGGGCATCACTAGGTATTCGAAATGGCCATCGCGGGTATTGAAGGCGGTCTTCCATTCATCGCGTATACGTATCAAATTATAGGCCCCTATCAGTTCTAGTTTGGTAAAGACTTTGCCGCACGCAGTCGGTCAAAAAATTTAGCAATCAACGGTAAGGGGTAACGAATCTTTATGGTAATCTTGAGGCCACGGTAATCGATACAGGGGCGCAGAGAGCCGTCTTTTTTGGCCACAAAGAAGAAACCCGCGCCTGCTGGAGGGGAAGATTTCTGTATAAACCCTCTTTGAAGGTTTTCTTGGATATACTCCGACATGGCCTGTGTCTCTGGAGCCGAGAGGGTGGAGTGGTACCCAGCAAGAGGTCAATAGGGCAATCGTAAGGGCGATGAGGCGGAAGTACCTCCGCTTGTTTTTTGCAGAACACATCAGCAAAGACCTGGTAGATCGCAGGCAGGCCAGGTAGAGAGATAGAAGCAGGACTAGGTCGGACAGGTCGGACAGGAACGGACTTCAAACACCTCTTAAAACAAGCTGTACCACAAGTCTTGATTTCACCGGTGTTCCAGTCAAGAGTGGGATCATGGCGTTGAAGCCAAGGTAGGCCGAGTAGAATCTGAGAGGTGCAATTTGGGAGGACTCTCTTGATGGAACAGTCCAATCTTTAAAAGGAGGGGAACGGTGCGATAACGCACGGTACAGTCAAGCCTGTCACCATTAACCGAGGTGATAAATAAGGGCTTGGCAAGGCGGTTCACGGAGATATATCTATTAATCAAGGAGGACTCTATAAAGTTTCCTGCGGAACCCGAATCCGAGTGTCAGGGATCGCCGGACACCCCTCTCTTATAAGCCAAGCAATCCCCAATCTCCACCGCCTCTTGTGCCTATAGACAAGCCCCCGCTTGCTGGAGACACGGGTTATGCCTCTCCAGACTCGGTTGCCCCCAGGACTTACTGGCGCAAAGATTGCTGGCTTATGGTGAAGATAAGTGAACGGCGGGGTATACCAAATTGGAAGTTCAAGCGGGCCGAGTCCGAAACGTCGAGTCCAGCAGGTTAGGCAAGAATGGTCGAAACGAGCAGGGGTCAAAGCCGGGTGGTCACAGGGCACGGTATCCAAGGGGTTGAGATGGAGAATGGTCAAGACAGGCAGGGGTCAAAAGCTGGGTGGTCACCAAAGCGCGGTATCAAAGGGGTAAGGCAGAGACGAGGTCAGACAGGCAGATAGCTGGTGTGAGCAGCGGGCAGGAATGGTCAAAGACGGAGCCGGATCAGAACACGCTAAACAATTCCAATAGCACACCCAAGCTAATAATGGCTATTACGGGCATTGATGGTCAGTCAGGGCAAGGACACTTTTAAAAGGGAACTGGCCAATGGGCAGGGGGGAAGGGGTGTGTGATTGGTGCAACACTAGTGATTGGTGCAACATATGAACCTGCTCCTGATAGGAACCCCCCAGGGACTGGACTGCCCTCACCAGCCAGGCTGTCCAGTCCCTGGGTTCCTAATCCCCACAGGACCCCCTCCTGGACAGATAGGAGCCCCAGCACGGACGGACGGAGGGAGGCAGCCGCCCCACGTGGCCGCCGGACGCCCGGAGCAGTGCCGTGGGAATGGCCCGCAGGTAAGTTCCTTACATTACCCCCCCCTTTAGGAGGGGCCTCTGGACCCTCCAACCTGGGTCTCTGAGGGTTTTCCCTGTGGAACTTCCTAACCAACCTCCCCACGTGGACCTCTCTGACCGGGACCCAAGACCTCTCTTCCGGGCCATAACCGTTCCAATCTACCAAGTACTGGAGAGAATTTCTGAAGCGTGAATCTAAAATCCAAGTAACTTTCAACTCTTGATGCCCATCAACTAAAATGGCTTCCGGGGAAACATCTGGCTCAATACCATTGGCAGACTTTAACAGGGACACATGGAAAGAATTACAAACTTTCATAGAGGGCGGAAGATCTAGATGGTAAGTAACCGGATTAATCTTCTGCCGTACAGGAAAAGGACCATTAAACCTTGGGCCTAGCTTGGCAGAAGGTTGACGGAAAGCCAAATTCTTGGTGGAAAGCCAGACTAGCTCCCCAACCACATAATCAGGGTTACTGGACCGACTACGATCGGCAAAAGTTTTCTGCTGGGCGACAGCCCTGGTCAGATTTTGCTGAATCTTAGCCCACAGATTCGGCCATTGGGACATCCATACCTCGAGTGAGGGCACGCTAGAGGGTAGGTCCGACAAAGCAGAAAATTTCTGGTCTCTACCAAAAACACAACGGAACGGCGATACCCCAGTGGAAGAGTTGAGTGGCATTATTCAGGGCGAACTCTGCAAATGGAAAAAATAACCAATCCGTCTGGACATCGGAAACAAAGCAACGCAGGTATTGTTCCAAGGATTGGTTGGTTCTCTGTTTGCCCATTTGACTGGGGGTGAAATGCTGAGGACAAGGAGACCGTGAATCCCAACCTGGCACAAAAAGCCCTCCAAAACAGAGAGACAAACTGAACCCCCCTGTTGGACACCACATCCTCCGGGATCCCATGTAGTTTAAATATAGGAGTTAAAAAAAGTTGAGCAAGATCTTGAGCTGTGGGTAACTTTTTAACGGGACAAAGTGAGCCATCTTGCTGAACCGGTCGACCACCACCCAGATGACGGTAAACCCTTGGGATGGTGGAAGATCGGTGATGAAATCCATGGCAAGATGAGTCCAGGGACGGGAAGGAATGGGCAAAGGCATCAGGGACCTTCAGGAGAGTGTCTCGGGGTCTTACTCCGGGCACAGACTTTACAGGCCCGCACATAATCTTGAGCGTCTTTCCTAAAAGACGGCCACCAAACATGATGGGACAACAAGGAAATTGTCTTCCTAACTCCTGGATGACCTACAGTCTTGGAAGCATGAAATTGCTGCAGGATGGTAGCACGGTGGGACATGGGCACAAGCTGGGCATGAACAGGTTTACCAGGCGGAGCCTCGGACTGAAACTGATTCCGGTCGGAAAGCTCCTGCTGGATAGCAGCTACCACCAGGTGTTGAGGCAGAATGGGTAAGTTTCTCCCCTCGGGTAAGCTAGTCGAGGAAAAACTTCGAGACAAAGCGTCGGCTTTCAAATTCTTTGGCCCAGGTTTGTAGGTAATGGTGAAGTTAAACCGGGAAAAGAACAGACCAACGAGCTTGTCTAGGAGTTAACCTTTTGGTGGACTGGATATACTCCAAATTTTTATGGTCGGGGAAGTGCCTCCACTCCTGAAAGGCCAATTTAACCGCCAAGAGCTCACGATTACCGATATCGTAGTTACGTTCAGCGGAAGTGAATTTTTTAGAGAAAAAAGCACAGGGGTGAAGTCGTTCTGGGGAACCACTATATTGTGAGAGGACTGCCCCTACACCAAGCTCAGAGGCATCGACCTCCACAATAAAGGCTAATTGACATTCTGGATGAACTAGTACGGGAGCGGAGCTAAAGACTTCCTTCAACCTTTTGAAGGCCTGGATGGACCGTTCTGGCCAGATAGATGGGAAACCCCCCTTCTTGGTGAGGTCAGTGAGAGGTGCTACTAATGTAGAGAAATTCTTGATAAATCTCCTGTAGAAGTTAGCGAACCCCAGGAATCTCTGTAACCCCTTCAAATCCCTGGGTTGCTCCCATTTTAATACTGCTGCTACCTTGGACTGGTCCATTGACAGACCCGTTTTGGAGACAATATACCCTAAAAAAGGGACCTCTGCAACTTCAAACATGCATTTTTTGAGTTTAGCAAATAAGTGATTTTCTCTGAGTTTTTGCAAGACAAGACGAACATGTCTACGATGTTCTGCTAATGAAGAGGAGAAAATCAAAATATCGTCTAAGTACACCACTACAAAGCGACCCAGAAAGTCCCTAAAAATCTCGTCTAGAAGGTCCTGGAAGACTGCCGGGGCGTTACATAGGCCAAAGGGCATCACAAGATACTCATAAACAGTGCTCCCTGTAAGGTGCGCGGCCGCACACTGCCAGCTCCCCCAGCGCGCAGCTCTGCCCGGCGCAGCTCTCCCCCAGCGCGCAGCTGAAAATTTTTTTTTTAACATTGGTGGCTCAGTGGGGCCCTGCATCACATCCCCATCTGTCGCTGCCACCGCAGCATTGGCTGAGAGGCGCAACAATGTAGTCCCCGCCAGCCCCGCCCCCATTCCCCCTGCCAGTCTACTGCCTCTGAGGATGAGGACGAGCAGCAGCGCCGGGGCCGCCACAAGAAGCTTTGCTGAAAAGCCGGCATTATAGTTCAAGGCCAGCAGGTGTCCAGCGCAGGGGGCAGCAGAGAGCAGGCGGCCAGGGGGGAAGTGCAGGGCTGATGATGGAGTCCTGGCCAGCCCGTTATTGCAGAGCGTTGGAGGAAGCTGTCTGTATGTTTATTTGTCTGCTGCGTCGGCTCCTCTGCGCCTGCTGTGAGGTAAGCTGTGCCCCCCCCCTTCTACTTCTCTCTGACAAGAGCCGAGGAATGGGGTCACGTCCTGGCCAGTTAAAGCGGTGCGGTGCCTGAAGTCCGTGACCTCCCTCCTCTATATGCCTCATTCTCCAGGCTCTGCTCCATATCATCATCAGCCTTGACAACAAGGCCCATGGCCGAAGAGGAAGCCTGTCCTATCCCCTCTATACAGGTTAGATATCAGACATACTGAGCTTCTGTGCATCAGCCTGCTGTCCTATTTGGTGACCAGACTTTTTATTTCTTTCTTATTAGCTCTCTTTTCTTTTTGTCTTCCTTCCCTCTCTTCTTTCTTTCACTCTCTATTACACTTTCTTTACCTTCCTTTTCACACATTTCTTCCTCTTTGTTTCATGCGCTTCCTTCTTTTGTTCTTACCTCTCACATTTTATTTTCTTATTTTTTTCTTTTCAATTCACCCTTCCCTTGTTCCATTCCTCCTCACTTTCAGCTTCCTTTCATTGTCTGTTTTTCTTTGTCCCCCATCCTCTGCCTCTCTCCCCCCTCTATTTACTTCTCCCTTTTTCTCTCTCCTTACACTCTCCCTCTGTTTTCTCTCCTTCTACCAGTATTCTTTTTTTCTTTTTGTCGTTTTTTTCTAAGGGGTTCAGACATTGTGGCTGTACAGGGCACCAAATTCCTAGTGTTGCTCCCCTACATAAACATACCCAAGCTGGTCGGTATTTTATGTTGGGAAAGGTGGCAACCTTAGCTGCTGCCGCCGTACACAGGAGGAAACACAGGGTTGCACACGCGCTCGCTTCCAGTCCCAGGTGTGCCGCTATCCACTCACTACTTTAGAGGTTTTGCAACTTTGTCATAGGCCACATAAGCAGGACTGGAGAGGAGGACAGCAGCGGACTCCATGAGAGAGGTTTTCTTGTGCCAGCAAAACATTCCCGTCCCCCACCTTCCCAATGCTTTCTATGCCCTTGGGGAAGGCTAGTGGCTAGCTATGGAATCAGTTAAATTCCAGGGTTGGCCATGATGGGTTTTGGGCAAATGTTTTTTTTTTCATTGAAGTAAGTCTGCATGGGTGGGGGGCCTAAAACTGTACTAACCATCAGCCCTGGAGTTTGAAAGACTCTACAAAGGTCAAATCCCAACTCCCAAAGGTCATTTAATTGGGCCTCTCTAGAGTCTTTCAAACTCCAGGGCCGGCAGTTTTGTGAGCCACCCAATATTGCCGCACTCACCTGCCACAGCTGTATCCCCAGCCTCTCTGTAGCTGAGGCTGGGGGCAGGAGCACTCCACCATTTACAGGATAACCAGGATGTGCCTGCTCCCACTCCCCTTTGCCAGAGCTCTCATACAAACAGCACTTTATGCCGTGCATTAATATGTGCTGATTGGATGAGAGCTCGTGCTCGTGCATGCACCGTGGGATTGGGGAAAGGTGAGTTTTTAGAGCAAACTTGGATGTTTCACCCAGGGAGCATCCCAAATCTGTATGCCCTCAGGGCTAAGGCAAAACACAGGATAGGGGAAACCCTGGATTTCTGAAACACTCGAGTGCTGGCCGCTAGCCTGCCTCTGGGGCATTCAAAATTGTGATGCCCTGCTGTGTGAAACCCATGGGATGCTGGTAAAGTCACCTTTACCTCCCACAATGCTGTCATCACCAACAGTCACATCCCTGGATTCCCTATAGCTCTAGTGCACCCTTGTGCCCAGCCATTCTGATAGGCTGGGGGTGGGAGCGCTCCAAATTCTAGAGGGAAGCCGGGGATGCAGCAAGTGGACTGGGTCAGGTCAACCAGCATTCATGAGATCAAACCAGCAATTTCATTTTCTTGTTTAAGCCGGGCCACCTCCAAGCTGGCTGAATTACCAAAGGTACTCGGGTGAGGAGCTGGCAGGGGGTAAACATTTTATGTGGCTTGTAAACCTAATTGGGGATGCCCCTATGTGTGAGAAACCACAGTGAACACTGAAAACCTTATCTTGCTCCCATGGCGCATGTGCAGGCTTTCAGAAAGTAGACTGCGTCACCTGACAATCGATTGTGAATGAATGCAGCGCTCGCTGCCTCCCGCCATGCACGTCCCCATTGTCCATTTAGCCAGGGAGATAACATCTCTAGCTGCGTGTGCACTGATTGATGGAAAGGTACGTTTTATGGCTATCCCAGGGGGTTTCACACAGTGGGCATCCCAAATCAGAAGAGGAATTGGCTGTGCCAGGAGTCCTTTATACTTTAGGGATGTCCAAAACTGGTTTTGCTTTGCTTTAACAATGTGCGGGGTTAATAGTGTTGTGTGTAGATAGAAAGGTGTTTGGGGGGGTAATAGTGTGTTGTGTGTAGGTGGGAGGTTAGCTGTATGTGTGGGGGTTAAAGCAGGGGAATCCCCACTGGCTAATCAATGTGAGAAATAGCTGAATAGCACTGATTGGCTGCTTCCAGACAGTCTTGTTGGGGTTCTGATAAGTAATTGGGTCCGGGTAGATCCGAACGTACTATGCCTAATTGTGGGCTCTGTTCTTGCACTAGGATCTTAAAACTGGCGAACAGCCAGACTTCGAAGGTTTTGACTCTTGACTCAACAAAAGGTAAAAAGGTAGTTTGGTTAGTGAATTGTTCAAAGTGGTCCCTTTCTCTTGATACAGAATATTCTGTGACTTATTTGGGTCAGGTTTATTCTGTGTTTTTTTCTCTGCAAGCTTCATTTATAAGTAATACGTTAAGGCAGCAGGAGTGGTATCACCAGGAATTTTTACTATATCCTGGTGATAGGTACTTGTCCCCGGGACATCTTTGTTTGGGATGCCCCTCTGTGTGAGACCCCCCAGATTTCCTACACAACCTTTCAGCTGTTCCCACTGCGCACGTGTGGGCTCTCATCCAATCAGTACCGTATGCTGTGCATACCAATGCAATTCGTTTGAACTGAATGCCACTGCTAGTACACTCAATATCATTGAAGAAGGTCGAGTGTGAAATGGTGTCGATGGGTGGGAAATTTAGTGAGGTATGGGGTGTGGCATGGCATTGACCAGGGGGCGTGGGTTATTGTACAAAATTTCAAAGTACAACTCTAGTATGTAAATTAACTATTCTATCATATCTTTTTGTTTAACATGTTATTTTGGTTTATTAGTAGATATACCAATGTTTTTATCTTAGGTTTCCAAATGCCCACCTTTCATGGGACATTGCCCAGCTCCCTCGCTACTCCGCACAGCAGCTGCTCCGGCTTAGAGGGAACATTGCTCGTAATGGCCATCTTGGGTGTTGAAAGCAGTCTTCCATTCATCCCCCTGACGGATTCTTATCAGGTTATAGGCCCCACGAAGGTCTAACTTAGTAAAGACTTGGGCCCCAATGACCTGTGTAAACAACCCATCAGAGGAAGGGGGTATTTGTTTATGGTGATTTTGTTTAAACCCCGGTAATCTATGCACGGACGGAGGCCCCCCCCCCATCTTTCTTTTCAACAAAGAAAAATCCCGCCCCAGCCAGATTAGTGGATGCCCTTATGAACCCTTTTTTAAAATTTTCAGCTATGTACTCCCGCATGGCTTTATTCTCTGCCCGGGTCAAGTTAAAGATCTTCCCTCTGGGTGGCATGGTCCCCGGAAGTAGCTCAATGGGGCAGTCAAAGGATCTGTGAGGAGGAAGGACATCCGCCGCTTTCTCAGAAAATACATCGAGAAAGTCGAGGTAGGGGCCTGGAATCCCTTCAGAGGAGAGCTGTGTGACCCGCACTGGGAGTTCCAAGCAAGAGTGAAAACACTGTGGGCCCCATTTAACAATCTGCCTTGCTACCCAATCAACTTGAGGGTTATGTTTTTGTAACCAGGGCAAACCGAGTACTAAAGGGGTTGAGGGCATCTTAAGAACTAGGAAACTGATCAGCTCAGATTGCCCTGCTCCCACTGAGTAACACAGGTGGAGTCTTAAAATGAATAAGACCCCCAGCAATAGGTGTGTCATCGATTGCGGACACCCGAATTAATTTAGGTAGAGGTTGGAGAGGAATTCCCAGACTTCGGGCTAACTTAAAGTCAAGAAAATTCCCCGCCGCTCCACAATCTAGAAGGGCCTCCAAATTCTTAAACTCAAGGTTCACTTTAACCTGGACTGGAACCATCAATTGTGAAAAAACTTGAGGAAATACCTTGCAGCCTAGGTGGGTTCCCTCGACCCCACCTAGGCTCTGAAGTTTTCCGGCTTCTTGGGACAGACTGACCAGGTGGCTGGTCCCCCCACAGTAGAGACACAGCCCTTCTGATAATCGCCGACGCCTCTCAGCTTCGGAAAGCTTGGTAGCTCTCAGCTGCATAGGTTCCTTGGTAGGACACGTGGCTGGAGCTCCCGCTTTCCAGCTGGTGTCGGGATGCGCCCCTCTTTCAAGACGTCTCTCCCGCAAGCGTCGGTCGATCCGGATAGCAAGTTGCATAGTTTCATCCAGAGACTGGGGTACGGGATGGTTCACAAAAATGTCTTTAATGGCATCGGACAAGCCCAGACGAAATTCACCACATAAGGCCAGGTCGTTCCATCGGGAGTCCACAACCCACCGGCGGAACTCAGAGCAATATTCTTCAGCCTGCCGACGACCTTGACGCAAGGTACGGAGTTTGGCATCTGCGATGGCACCTCTGTCCGGATCATCATACAAGATCTCCATCGCGGAGAAGAAAGCTTCCACAGACTGCCTTGCTGGATCCTGAGGTGACAAACCAAATGCCCAGGATTGAGGGTCTCCTTGCAGGAGGGAGATGACCAGGCCCACGGACGGAGCTGGAAATAGAGTTTACAAGCATCCCGGAAGTTGGAGAACTTACATCTATCCCCGGAAAACTTTTCAGGTAGTGGAATCTTGGGCTCCACTGGGTGAGCAGCCAAGGCCCCCTGAGGGCCAATGTTGATAGGAGTTGGACGGTTCTCCTGAGCCACCACAATGGGCCAGGTGCTCCACAGCTGCAGTTAAGACCTGCACCAAAATTTGGTCCATGGATATTCTGGCCCGTTATACTGTCAGGAATCGCCGGACACCCCTCTTTCATAAGCCAAGCAATCCCCAATCTCCACCGCCTCTTGTGCCTATAGACAAGCCCCCGCTTGCTGGAGACACGGGTTATGCCTCTCCAGACTCGGTTGCCCCCAGGACTTACTGGCGCAAAGATTGCTGGCTTATGGTGAAGAAACGTGAACGGCGGGGTATCCCAAATCAGAAGTTCAAATGAAGGCAAATTGCGTGCAGCTAGAGTGTCTTATTTTGCTGGAAAGTCCTTTAAAGCAGGCACCCAAGGCCTCATTATTTCAAGACAGCTTGGATGCTAGAGTACAGAACCGAATGGCGAATTCCCCAACAGACGACTCGCCCTGGACAAAATTCAAAAGGACCGATTCAGCAGATGAAGCCCGGGCTGGTTCTTCAAAGACCTGGCAAAACTCTGAGACAAAAGGTGTGGATGTTGGACTGGGTCATTGCGATCCCACAAGGGAGTGGCCCAGGCCAAGGCCTTTCCAGAAAGCAAACTAATGACAAAGGCCACCTTAGCTCGTTCAGTGGGGAATTGATCCACCAACATCTCCAAATGCAAGGAACACTGAGCAAGGAAGCCTCGGCATAACTTGGCATCTCCGCCAGCAAGGAGAGATGGATTCTAGCTGTAGATGCTACAGGAGTCTGTGGCTGCAAAGCTGGGGCCAGTGGTGGTACTTGCTGTTGCTGAATCGATAGTAACTGCTGCATCATAGCTGAGAGCTGATTAATTTGGCAGGACTGCATAGCCACAATAGCAGGCAATTCAGTGGCATCAGGCAACAGCACTTAAATGGGATCCATGGCTGGATCTTACTAACACAGACCGGGTGGAGTGGACTTGGATCTGGATCCGCTTTGACTGTGGAACTAATGGCGAGTGCCGTGTCAGGGGAGCGGAGTCTAAGAGGCCACCGGTATTCACCAGAGCCCACCGCAAGGCAGGTTGGTCTTGTAGCAGCAAGTGACCCCCAGGTCACTACCCCCCAACAGCAGCCCAGTTCCCCGAGGTTCAGCATGGTGTACAGGGGCAGGCAAAAGACATAGTGAGTACAGGCATAGGTCAGGGCTGGCAGCACAGGTTCATGGTAAAGGTGAGCAGGCAGCAAAGGTTCAGAGTCAGGAACAGGCAGAGGTCAGTACAGGGATTAGCAATCCAAAAGCAACTTATTTACAACTGGCATGGAAAGACCAAGATCCAGCACTGATGGAAAGGAAATGCCCCTTTAAATAGGGGAAGTGGATGCAGGATTGGATGACCAGACACCAATCAGTGGTGTACAGGCCCTTTAAATCTCAGGAATCCGGAGCGTGCTCCCTCTAGTGGATGCACCTGACCATGCGAGGAGGAAGCATGGGAGGAAGGGAGACTGCTGGGAGAAGCCATGGAGGTAAGTGAAGTGCTGTGAGATGGGCGTGCAGCGCTCGCCCTAACAGTATTTTTAAACAATGTTTTCCTATGTTAGAAAATGTGGAGCTCTTTTCACTATCTGCAATCTGTCACTATTGGCAATGTAAAGCTAGAGGAGGCAGGTGTGTCCTTTGCACACGGCACACTGCTGCTGGTCATGTGTGAGCTCCCTCACCTCAGCAGCAGCGCAATGTGCGTACAAGTCTTACTTTACTCTTCATGATGCACGCTGCCAACAGCAACACATTGCAGAAAGAGAAAAAAAGCTACTTTAGCTCGCTATGTAGCTAATCTAAAAGATCCCAGGGCCAGCTGCTGGCTTTTCCCCGCATCGGGATGCCCCACTGTGTGACACCCCCAGAGCGCCCATATAAACTTGCTTTTCCCAGCTCCAACCAGGGGCGGGCTGGCCATAGGGCATAGCGGGCAGAATCCCGGTAGTTAGGGGCGGGCTGGCCATAGGGCATAGCGGGCAGAATCCCGGAAGTTAGGGGCGGGCTGGCCATAGGGCATAGCGGGCAGAATCCCGGTAGGCCGGCACATGGGAAGGCTGATGAACGGTGTAAGAGGTGGAGGCTGCTCTCACACACAGTAATCTTTACACCCAGATTATCTGCAAACAGTGTGTGTGTGAGAGCAGCGGCGGGCAGAGCGGCCTCCACCCATTACACTGCTATGCGCATCGGCCGCTGTTAGAACGTTGGCTCCGCGCAGGCACGGCATCAGCAATAACACTTACAGGACGGGGAAGCAGAGGAGCCGTCATAGCTCTGTCATGTGACAGAGCAGGATATGTGTGCTCGCTGCTGCCCCCTAGTGACAGCCTGTCCCAGGAGCTGGAGGGCAGTGGATGCTTCACCAGGTTCTGCCATTTGTAACTCGGCTGCAGGGACGTGTAACTGCTTCTGCCACAAGGTAAAGCCTCCTCTGTGTGTGTCCTCCCTCCTGGCAGCTTATTAGGGAAAGTTTAGATGTTCAGCCCCCCTCTACAATACAAACAGTGTCCCATGTGCTGCTGGTAATAGACTGGCCTGTGCAGAGCTCCATGTTCCCTGTCCTTCATATACTGTATGTCTGCTAAATGGAGCTTCTCACAGCCCTGTAACAGGAGAGGCTGATTGGCCAGTGTGACCAATGAGAACTTCTACAAAGCCAGCTCACATCTGTGTCCATATCTGATCTGTCCCCCGACCAATCTGTGTCCAAATCTGATCTGTCCCCCGACCAATCTGTGTCCAAATCTGATCTGTCCCCCGACCAATCTGTGTCCAAATCTGATCTGTCCCCCCGACCGATCTGTGTCCAAATCTGATCTGTCCCCCCGACCGATCTGTGTCCAAATCTGATCTGTCCCCCCGACCGATCTGTGTCCAAATCTGATCTGTCCCCCCGACCGATCTGTGTCCAAATCTGATCTGTCCCCCCAACCGATCTGTGTCCAAATCTGATCTGTCCCCCCGACCGATCTGTGTCCAAATCTGATCTGTCCCCCCGACCAATCTGTGTCCAAATCTGATCTGTCCCCCCGACCAATCTGTGTCCAAATCTGATCTGTCCCCCCGACCAATCTGTGTCCAAATCTGATCTGTCCCCCCGACCAATCTGTGTCCAAATCTGATCTGTCCCCCCGACCAATCTGTGTCCAAATCTGATCTGTCCCCCCGACCAATCTGTGTCCAAATCTGATCTGCCCCCGACCAATCTGTGTCTCCAAATCTGATCTGCTTCCCAACCGATAAGTCCAAATCTGATCTGCTCACCGACTGATCTGTGTCCAAATCTGATCTGGCCCCCGACCAATCTGTGTCCATATCTGATCTGCCACCGACTGACTGATCTATGTCCAAATCTGATCTGTCCCCCCGACCGATCTGTGTCCAAATCTGATCTGTCCCCCCGACCGATCTGTGTCCAAATCTGATCTGTCCCCCCGACCGATCTGTGTCCAAATCTGATCTGTCCCCCCGACCAATCTGTGTCCAAATCTGATCTGTCCCCCCGACCAATCTGTGTCCAAATCTGATCTGTCCCCCCGACCAATCTGTGTCCAAATCTGATCTGTCCCCCCGACCAATCTGTGTCCAAATCTGATCTGCCCCGACCAATCTGTGTCTCCAAATCTGATCTGCTTCCCAACCGATAAGTCCAAATCTGATCTGCTCACCGACTGATCTGTGTCCAAATCTGCTCTGGCCCCCGACCAATCTGTGTCCATATCTGATCTGCCACCGACTGACTGATCTGTGTCCAAATCTGATCTGTCCCCCCGACCAATCTGTGTCCAAATCTGATCTGTCCCCCCGACCAATCTGTGTCCAAATCTGATCTGCCCCCGACCAATCTGTGTCTCCAAATCTGATCTGCTTCCCAACCGATAAGTCCAAATCTGATCTGCTCACCGACTGATCTGTGTCCAAATCTGATCTGGCCCCCGACCAATCTGTGTCCATATCTGATCTGCCACCGACTGACTGATCTGTGTCCAAATCTGATCTGCCCCCGACCAATCTGTGTCTCCAAATCTGATCTGTGCCCAAATCTGATCTACCGCCAACGGATCTATATACTGATCTACCGCCAACGGATCTATATACTGATCTACCGCCAACGGATCTATATACTGATCTACCGCCAACGGATCTATATACTGATCTACCGCCAACGGATCTATATACTGATCTACCGCCAACGGATCTATATACTGATCTACCGCCAACGGATCTATATACTGATCTACCGCCAACGGATCTATATACTGATCTACCGCCAACGGATCTATATACTGATCTACCGCCAACGGATCTATATACTGATCTACCGCCAACGGATCTATATACTGATCTACCGCCAACGGATCTATATACTGATCTACCGCCAACGGATCTATATACTGATCTACCGCCAACGGGTCTATATACTGATCTACCGCCAACGGGTCTATATACTGATCTACCGCCAACGGGTCTATATACTGATCTACCGCCAACGGGTCTATATACTGATCTACCGCCAACGGATCTATATACTGATCTACCGCCAACGGATCTATATACTGATCTACCGCCAACGGATCTATATACTGATCTACCGCCAACGGATCTATATACTGATCTACCGCCAACGGATCTATATACTGATCTACCGCCAACGGATCTATATCTATTAAACTAAATAGTGCTGCTAACTGTTCTGTGCCCCCGCTTTATCCACTACTGACTCATCTGTGCCCAAATTGGTCACATCTGGCCTGGTGCTCGCTCTTGGCGTCTCTCTGCCACGTTTTGCCCTTTGAAGAAAAGGAATAAGACGGGTTACTTATGGTTATAGTGGCCCATTGGTGATTTTAGGACTGAATGGAGTGATATACTGACCTGGGTGAGTCTCCTCCTCCTTCATGCTGCCTCTTGGATCTGGTCATTATTTCCCTCCTTTCCGGGGACATAGTTATTCTTAAAAAAAAAAAAAAAAAAAAGAAAATGAATCTTAAAGTGGGGGAATAGTCAAAATCCTGGTTTGTCCTTCTCCCCCAGGGCACACCGATCTGCTGACATCACGTCACATAAACCTTCGGTTCCGAGTGCGCTGGCGGCCATACCCATCACTTCCCACTAACAGGGAGCGTGCCCGCGCCAGCCAATCACAAATGCCTGCTGTGGGCACGCGTCCTGCTAGAGGGATAGCGGGGATGCGCCCGCGGCTCGTGCATGCGCGCTCAGACTGGGAAGCAAGGTAAGTGCATTGGGCGACCTGGGGAGGGTTTCACACAGTGGGGCGTACTGATTTTGGATGCTCCGGAGGGAATCAACCATCATGGGTTTTGGTCCAGAAACTGCCAATTTCCTCACACATCATCTGAGGGCCAGGGAATTTTTGCAAAGTGGGACAAGACGCCTAATTTTAACTATCCCTTGTTCTGTTCCGCGCACCGGGGGCGTCCCTATTTTGCCATGCCCCACTGTGTGAACCTCCCAGTTGAAAGGTGCATGCACGGCTCTAGTCCAATCGGAGCCCTTTGCTGAATGACTTAGTTATGAGTTATGGCAAACAGCTCTGATTTGAATCAATGGGGAGAAAAAGCAGCGGCATTCCAAAGAAGGAATGCCTCAGGGAAAGCTAGCGGCTGTCCAATGAATCTTGGAGATTCCAGGGCTGGCTGTTTAGGGTTGTTACACAGAGCCAAGGATCTACCCACTTTGATTGCCAGTACACATTATCTTCGCTGTCCAATTCTTCCACATTTTCAGATGACTCACTATTGTCGTCTTCACTTGATAACACTTGTCGACGTCTGCAGAAAACATAAAACGTATTGACTTAGCAGGCAGAAAGTCAGAAATAGAGCCGCCCCCCCCTAAACTGCTACACTAAATTACCTTGCTCTGCCAGGCTAGGGGCGAGGGCCACGGATTCGTGATGGGCCACGGGATTTGGGGGCCTCTTCTGCCGCAGTTTCTTCATCTCGGTCAAAACTAATGTTAAGGTTAGCGAGCAGAGCTCTGACATTGGTGATCAGGTATCTCCCTCCCCAGGAACTGCCAAGCCTTTCTATACCTCTATCTCCAGGGGTAGACATAGTAGGGCCTAAATCAGTATTTGGTGGCTACACATAACTCAGCCATGTTCCAGGCCGCGGCACTCCTACAATGAGCTTTTTCTGGCTGGATATTAAAGTGGACCATCACCCTCCTGTGATCGGCCCGGGAATCTATAAGATTCCCGGGCCGATCACCTCCCTCCCCGTGGGACATCCGAGATCGGGATGTCCCGCGGTGAGGGACCCCCCCCAAAACCCCCAAAAAACTCACCTCATCGGCGGCAGCCGCCGCCGCCTCCCGCACGCTCCTCTAGACGTGCCCGCGCCGGCCGTTTGTGAATGGCCGGCGTGGGCGCGCGCCCTGTCAGAGCGACGTGCGGGAGGCGGCGGCGGGCGCACTGTCTTGTCCGCCGCTTGTCCGTGAGCGTGGTCAGGTGAGTTTTTCGGGGTTCTGGGGGGTTTTACACAGCGGGACACCCCTAATCGGGGTGCCCCCCTGAAGTGGACCAAAACCCAGGATAGTCAAAATCCTGGGTGTTGGTCCACTTTAATGTGCGGCTGGAGAAACTACAAGGAAGTGTAGCCATGATTGTGATGGACACGGAGAATTCTTTGCTCCTGGCGGACTATTGTCTGGACCCCAGGACAAAAGACCAAACACAGGAAAGTTTAAAGTGTCCCAAAAATGGGGCTTTAAAGTGGAACAAAACCCAAGAGTGCCGGCACTGGAAAATTAAAGATTCAACACAGCCGATTGCCAAGCACTACTCACCTCTTCCCGCTCCTAGGGCACATGTGCAGCCGCTCGTCGCCGCTGACATCACAACATCCAAGGAAAGCGGCTCCGAGCACGCTGGCAGCCGCATCCCCCACTTCCCTCTAACAGGCGTGCACACGTCGGCCATTCACAAATCCCTGGCGAGGGCACGCGCCCTGCTAGAGGGATAGCTGTGACGCAGCCACGGCTTGCGTAAGCGCCATTGGCCTCGGAAGCAAGGCAAGTGAATGGGGCGACCTGGGGGTTTCACACAGTGGGGCATCCCAATTTTGGATGCCTGGGGGAGGGAATCCATCGGGCCGAGAATCTTATAAATTCCAGGGCCGATTGTGCTGGGATTTGGTCCATGTTAAGCTTCTCCAGCCGCACATTGATGTGCATGAAGCTGGTTAGGTTCTGGTGTCTGGTGAGGTTTGTACATGGGGTGATCGATGGGGTGTCATGCAGCGGGGCATGCCAACATTAGATGCCCCGTGGGCACTGGTCAGAACAAGGGTGACCTGGGGGGATACACGCAGTGGGGCATCCCGATTTGGGATACCTCCGTGTAGAACAACCCCCCGAAAAGTGAAAATTCAGGGTGTTGTCCCTCTTTAACGTCATTTACTCATTTGGGAGCACAAAGCCATCCATTCTTAATCCCACAAAATGACAGCAATAACAAAAATAAATATATTCTATTTTAATATTTTTATGGTCCCGGGGTGTTGCGCTTTGCCCCGGGGCATCCCAAGCAACCTGAGGCATGCTTCTGGCGGCCGAATGTTTGGTGCTAGAGGGATCGCTGGGATGCGAGCGCTGTTGTACCAGGAAGCAAGGTAAGTGAATGGGGTAACCTGGGGGTTTCACACAGGGGGGGCATCCCGATTTGGAATGCCCCATGGGGAGGGAATCAATGGTGCTGGGTTTTGGTCCACTTTAAGCTTCTCCAGCCACACATTGATGTGCAAGACCAAAGAAGCTTATTAGAGGAGAGACATGTCTGGTGAGGTGATCTAAGGGGTGTCATGCAGCTGGGCATTTGAAAGTGGAACAGAACCCAAGAGGGATAGAATAGAATAGAATAGACTAGAAAAGTTTTACCAGTCCTTCCAGTGTCTTGAGGAAGCAGAAAATGAGCTGCTGTGACTTAGGCCTGGACACCCACAATGTATCAACCTTGGGCCAGGTGCAGGGATCACTATGGCCACCCCCCTGATTGTATCAGATTATTGGGGCTCTGCAGACTCTAGCTGCTTTAACCCTTTCCATCATGTCACTCACATGAGAGCAGAAATATACATGAGACACACGTGTTTATTATAAGCATTTGCCTGTGTTTATGGCTGATCTCTAGCAGCACCCCGGTGTTAAACTTAAAGTGGAGCAAAACCCAACATGGCTGGGCCTGCATTATATAAAGATTCCAGGGCCGGCATCTGTATCACAAATCGCAATGCCAAAGCCCCCACAGCAAAGTACATCATGCTGGATGCATCCCCAGCATCATTTTCTAAAGGGAGCCGGGGATGCAGCTACTCTCATGCATGGCGTGCAATGCCCATTAAACGCTAGTCCACGTATGTGCCGTGGGACTGGGAAAAAGTATGTTTTTATGGGCGATGCTGGGAGTTACGCATTTTGGAGCATCCCACATTGGGATGCTGCTGGGGCAATACATCCACACTACATGGGGAGCATCCCAAATAAAGGGGTGCCCCTAGCTAAAGAAACTAAACCCGGGATAGTGAAAATCCTGGACTTTACACTTTGGAGTGGATCGATCACCGGCTCGACCCACTAAGAGAAACTGGGACACGCCCCACTGTGTGAACCCCTCGCAGTGGCCTGCAATTACTTACCTTTCCACGATCCATCCCCATGATCATCATTCCCATCCCTGCAGCTGAGGGGGTGCTCCCGACCCAAGCCATTCCCATCACATCTATAAGATCCCCCCTCCAGCTCCACTAAATTACCTTGATGTGCCAGGCTGGGGCGATGGTGTACGGGTTCCTGTTGGGGATTCAGGGGCCTCATTTGCCGCAGTTTCTTCATCTCTGTGAAAAACAAAGTTAAGGTTAGGAAGCAGAGCTATCATGCTGGTGAGCAGGTATTCACCACCCCCACCAGCCCCAAGGAAATGGCTGGCTCAGGCCCAGCAGTACCCCCATGCCTTTGTCCAGGGGGACAAGAAGTTTAGCAAGCAGACATGGGACATTACAATGCTCATAACACAGCCCATGCCCTTCTTTATTGGGATTCCCTCTTTCATGATATCCTATGAATAAGTCAGTGGTACAGGTGTGCTTCGGAGCAGGTTATTTTATTTCATGGATAGGGCTTAGGTAAAGGAACTTGACATCTATAGCTATGCTAACAGTGTTAGAAGAGCAACCACCTCCCTTGAGTCTCCCCCTTTATGGGATGCCCGTGTGTGAAAAACAAATGGCGCTGCTGCCTGAACCACTCCTATAGGCCACACTGCTGTTTTATTTTTTCGCTTAAATACAAACACTTTTTTCACCCAGCAGAAAATTATAGGAGCCGCCATTCTACTGTACAGATGGGTCGGTGTCCCGAGGAAGTGCAATCCTTGCATCACCTTTATTTTCACCGCAAATCAAAACACAAAAGGAAGGCCTTACTGCCTGCATCCTATTTCTGTACACTTTTTGCTCTGAATTAATGTCCAGTGGTAAATGATTTTGGTCACATGGCACTTTTCTGTACTTGTGGTACCATCGTATGCTGCCTCAGCAGACTCGGCCCCATCTTTGCCTAAAAATGCATTCTAAGGGTAGCCTAAGGGGAAAGTCCCCATTAACCACTTTACACACACACACATATACACACACTAGGTTTTGGTGTTTGGCGTGGCCACTTTTCTGTCGATTTTTGGTCCACACAAAGTCAAAGGTCCCCACACCATTGGTGTGTAAAAAAGGTCAATGCCCCCAAAGTATAGCTAAGCAGGTACAGACACACGCACTGCCACGCACCTCAATGAGTTTGCTGGAGGTGCCCTAACACGTCCTGCCCCCGCTTGGGTCACCAGCTTATAGCCGTGGCAAATATTCTGGGTCTTCTCCCTGTAGTTTCTTTCAGCCGTCATATTGGAATGAGAAAGGTACTTGGCGAATATAGACTTTTGCGTGTCTGAATACTTAGAGACTGTCCACGTCTCACAGACCCTCCTGACCACCTGACTGGACATGTGTGGAAGATTATACCTGGAGAGCAATGCAGAAATAAATACAAATAACAAATAAATGCACTTTATATGATAACGCCTCATATCGTTAGTAAGATTATAAATTGCACTGCCCGTGGTGGACAGGAAGAATACGTCCTTTGGGGAGTCTTGACGTAGAAAGTTAGTAGACCGTAAACCACTGGAAGGAGCAAAGAGAAACGACATCATGAAATTGCCGGAGAGTCACATTTGCCAGCCTGTGAATTAGGGAAAAGGCTTTGGGGAAATCCTCCTTTTTCTTCCTCCTTATTAAGTGCAAACGATGCCACTTGCTGGGACGCAGTTTTATGATTTTTGACGCCAATGGCCACTAAATTGTCACCCTCCTAGGTGCATGGACTCCTCGCCTTCCATTCAGAAACCTGTGGGTCAATGGGTGTAAACAATTTAGCCTCTGAAAATCAAAAAAAAGAAACACGAAAAAGGAGGAAGAGGTACCTACCAATACATTTTCCACTACGCACGGCCTTTGGAGATTTTGCAAAATGAGCAACGACTCCAGGTAGTAAAGAATTTCCAGCCGGTCTTTTTCATTTTCCTTTCCACCCTCGGCTCTTTGAGACTTTTTAAAAAGGAGGGTTTGGCGACTCCAGAACTTTGCAGCAGTCCTCTATCGTGTAGTTTGAAGTGGTCAAAGCAATGTGTCTGGTAATGCAAAAAATAATACAAAATTCCATAAATGTCTTTAGCGCTAAATCCACTGGGTACTTCAATCTTGCTCTGCTGCACCGAGCGGCCTCCCCCCGTTCTTTGCGCAGGCCACTCCAGCCCATTCACTTGAACGGGCGGCCATGAGCAAAGAGCAGGTGAAGCAGTTTTGTGCACTGTCCGTGCTGCCACCGCAGGGGTGGTTTTTTTTTTGTTTTTTTTTAAACATTAAGACCGCTATTTTATTTAAAACATATAAAATACATCTCGTTAATACTGCTTTTTAAATATTACTATAATTATAATTATATATAAATATATATAATATAATTAAATATTGTTGTTAATAAAACTTATTGATCAACCTTATTATTCTGTGAGTGATTAATCATTAATCAGTCTTGGAGAAAATGATATCAGCGGTTGACTCACCTTTTGCGTATCACTTCCTCAGAAATTCCCTTATAGAGCCTTTTCTGAATATCTTCCGTGACTCTGACAAAATAGTTGCAGTGATTGAACATGGTGGGGTTTTCTATTGCGAGGTTGGTGGCCTTCAGATGATAGTTGACAAACCTCCGAATGTGTTACAAGTAATTGCTTATCGTTTGCATGGACAGTTTGAGCTCCCGCAGCTTTGTAATGAACAGCTGGGTTTTCTGTATGTTCTTCACGAATTCCAAATTCGCTTGCTCCGGGTTCATGAAATAAAGGAATCGCGCAACGTTTTCTACCTCCTGGCCGGGATTCTTTACTCCCAGCGTGCCCTTCAAGTAATTGGTGAATTCCATCAGCAGGGGGTGATTTAAGGAGTGCCTTTTGTAAAAACCAGCGTCCTTCATCCTCTTCTTTACATTTCCAGTTCGTCTGGAGAACCCTGAGAGGTGAAGGGAAAATCAGACAGGTCAGCCTCAAGGTATTTGACAACACAAAAAGGGCCGTAAAGTGGACCAAACCCCAGGATTATGACTGTTATGGGTTTTGGTCCTTGCCCCGCTGTGTGAAACCCCCAGGTCGCCCGTACAAACTCACCTCTTCCCGGTCCCAATCTGAGAGCGCTGCTGGCCGGCATCCCCCGCTACCCTCTAACAGGGTAAAGACTCCAGGTCTCAAATACTCCAGGGTTGCTTTTGATCCTCTTTAAACTGCACGCTAACTATACCTCTGTGTGTGTGAGTCAATGGTTTCATCGGCAAAATCGATGCCCTCATCCTCCCTGTGCTCAGGCGCTGCACTTCCCTCGCCAAGGAGGTCGGCAATCATCTCTTCGGGTGGCACTGGGACCAGTGTGACCTCTTCAGTTACTGCTGTGGCGGAGGCAGGGCGAGATGGCATCTCTGGTTGGACATTTTCTGCATTGAGATGCGGAGAGACCGGGTCGTCATTTTCATGAACTTGATGCGCTGGTGCATGCGCCGTCACAGGTGTTTCACTTCTGTAAGATAGAAATCGCAAGGTTAGCATCATACCTGCAGCTTTTTTGAGACGTAGGCAGACAAAACAAAAACCAACCTTGCCGCAGGGGGCTGTGGGACAACCGTCGCCTGGCCAGGGTAGCCCGACGCCCACCCACCCGTGCCAGCGTTCCCAGTTGCTGATGGCAAATCGGTTCTGTAAGATAGAAATTGCTACGTTAGCGACATCCCTGCAGCTTTTATGAGACATGGACAGACGGAGAAAAGACCAACCTGTGCACAGAGGGCTGTGGGACCACCATCCGATCTCCAGGATATAATACAACTGGTCCAGTAGTGCCGCTCCCTAAAGCTCTGCAATGTACATAGAGATCCATATAGGTTTCAGTCACAGGATAAAGGATAGTACATGCAAGGTATTATAAAGCATAAGTAAGGGTCATTAGAAGGGTCACCTGGCCATTTGAAAGAGAATAGAGAATAATGTAGTATCCACCATGGTTTGCGTCATTGGCATGCTTGTAGGCTCAGAGGGTCTCTCCACTTGGGCTTGGCTCACCCCCGTGGTCACAGGTACAGGGGGTCTCTCCATTTGGTGGTCACTCGCCACTGTGGTCACAGGTACAGGGGGTCTCTCCATTTGGTGGTCACTCGCCCCTGTGGTCACAGGTACAGGGGGTCTCTCCATTTGGTGGTCACTCACCCCTGTGGTCACCGGCAAGGACACAGAGGGTCCCTCTGCTGGGGTTTGACTAACCCCAGCCCTCGCAGCCCTGGATGGCATTTCAGTCCTGTTAGGCAGAAAAATCCCTGTAAGCATCATGGCCGGACAATTATAGAGACTTGGGCAAACAGACCGGAAACCCTACCTTGCAGCAGTCGGCTTGCCGTGCACCGTATAACCTCGGCCTTCTAAGAATGAGATGAATTGTTTAGAGGATCTGAGAGACTGAACTTCCCCATAACTGATGCCAATGCCCCCCCTTGCAATCTTCAGAAGGCGTTGTCTAGCTGAGTCCACGGCCGCTTTGATTGCCTCGGCGCTGCACAGACGCATGCATTCCCTCTTGAGGTGTCTGTAGAGGGCTGTGTGTGGGCTGTGGCAGCAAGGACAGGTCAGGTGTTTTCCCTGAAAAATAAATAGATAAATAAATACAAAAAGGTCTTGGGTTTATGAAATTGGACATAAAACACGTAAATAATATACAGGACCTCATTGTCTGTCAGCAGTAAGGTTCAGGCCCCATACAACCTCATTGGCAGCAGTAAGGTTCAGGCCCCATACAACCTCATTGTCTGTCAGCAGTAAGGATCAGGCACCATACAACCTCATTGTCTGTCAGCAGTAAGGATCAGGCACCATACAACCTCATTGTCTGTCAGCAGTAAGGATCAGGCACCATACAACCTCATTGTCTGTCAGCAGTAAGGATCAGGCCCCATACAACCTCATTGTCAGCAGTAAGGTTCAGGCCCCATACAACCTCATTGTCTGTCAGCAGTAAGGATCAGGCCCCATACAACCTCATTGTCTGTCAGCAGTAAGGTTCAGGCCCCATACAACCTCATTGTCAGCAGTAAGGTTCAGGCCCCATACAACCTCATTGTCTGTCAGCAGTAAGGATCAGGCCCCATACAACCTCATTGTCTGTCAGCAGTAAGGATCAGGCCCCATACAACCTCATTGTCTGTCAGCAGTAAGGATCAGGCCCCATACAACCTCATTGTCTGTCAGCAGTAAGGATCAGGCCCCATAAAACCTCATTGTCTGTCAGCAGTAAGGTTCAGGCCCCATACAACCTCATTGTCTGTCAGCAGTAAGGTTCAGGCACCATACAACCTCATTGTCTGTCAGCAGTAAGGATCAGGCACCATACAACCTCATTGTCTGTCAGCAGTAAGGATCAGGCCCCATACAACCTCATTGTCTGTCAGCAGTAAGGATCAGGCCCCATACAACCTCATTGTCTGTCAGCAGTAAGGATCAGGCCCCATACAACCTCATTGTCTGTCAGCAGTAAGGATCAGGCCCCATACAACCTCATTGTCTGTCAGCAGTAAGGATCAGGCACCATACAACCTCATTGTCTGTCAGCAGTAAGAATCAGGCCCCATACAACCTCATTGTCTGTCAGCAGTAAGGATCAGGCCCCATACAACCTCATTGTCTGTCAGCAGTAAGGATCAGGCACCATACAACCTCATTGTCTGTCAGCAGTAAGGTTCAGGCCCCATACAACCTCATTGTCTGTCAGCAGTAAGGATCAGGCCCCATACAACCTCATTGTCTGTCAGCAATAAGGATCAGGCCCCATACAACCTCATTGTCTGTCAGCAGTAAGGATTAGGCCCCATACAACCTCATTGGCAGCAGTAAGGATCAGGCACCATACAACCTAATTGGCTGTCAGCAGTAAGGATCAGGCACCATACAACCTCATTGTCTGTCAGCAGTAAGGATCAGGCCCCATACAACCTCATTGTCTGTCAGCAGTAAGGATCAGGCACCATACAACCTCATTGGCAGCAGTAAGGATCAGGCCCAATACAACCTCATTGTCTGTCAGCAGTAAGGATCAGGCCCCATACAACCTCATTGTCTGTCAGCAGTAAGGTTCAGGCCCCATACAACCTCATTGTCTGTCAGCAGTAAGGATCAGGCCCCATACAACCTCATTGTCTGTCAGCAGTAAGGATCAGGCACCATACAACCTCATTGTCTGTCAGCAGTAAGGATCAGGCCCCATACAACCTCATTGTCTGTCAGCAGTAAGGATCAGGCCCCATACAACCTCATTGTCTGTCAGCAGTAAGGATCAGGCCCCATACAACCTCATTGTCTGTCAGCAGTAAGGATCAGGCCCCATACAACCTCATTGTCAGCAGTAAGGTTCAGGCCCCATACAACCTCATTGTCTGTCAGCAGTAAGGATCAGGCCCCATACAACCTCATTGGCAGCAGTAAGGTTCAGGCCCCATACAACCTAATTGGCTGTCAGCAGTAAGGATCAGGCACCATACAACCTCATTGTCTGTCAGCAGTAAGGATCAGGAACCATACAACCTCATTGTCTGTCAGCAGTAAGGATCAGGCCCCATACAACCTCATTGTCTGTCAGCAGTAAGGATCAGGCCCCATACAACCTCATTGTCTGTCAGCAGTAAGGATCAGGCACCATACAACCTCATTGTCTGTCAGCAGTAAGGATCAGGCCCCATACAACCTCATTGTCTGTCAGCAATAAGGATCAGGCCCCATACAACCTCATTGTCTGTCAGCAGTAAGGATCAGGCCCCATACAACCTCATTGTCTGTCAGCAGTAAGGATCAGGCCCCATACAACCTCATTGTCTGTCAGCAGTAAGGTTCAGGCCCCATACAACCTCATTGTCTGTCAGCAGTAAGGATCAGGCACCATACAACCTCATTGTCTGTCAGCAGTAAGGATCAGGCACCATACAACCTCATTGTCAGCAGTAAGGATCAGGCCCCATACAACCTCATTGTCTGTCAGCAGTAAGGATCAGGCATCATACAACCTCATTGTCTGTCAGCAGTAAGGATCAGGCCCCATACAACCTCATTGTCTGTCAGCAGTAAGGATCAGGCCCCATACAACCTCATTGTCTGTCAGCAGTAAGGATCAGGCCCCATACAACCTCATTGTCTGTCAGCAGTAAGGATCAGGCCCCATAAAACCTCATTGTCTGTCAGCAGTAAGGATCAGGCCCCATACAACCTCATTGTCTGTCAGCAGTAAGGATCAGGCACCATACAACCTCACTGTCTGTCAGCGGTAAGGATCAGGCCCCATACAACCTCATTGTCTGTCAGCAGTAAGGATCAGGCCCCATACAACCTCATTGTCTGTCAGCAGTAAGGATCAGGCACCATACAACCTCACTGTCTGTCAGCGGTAAGGATCAGGCCCCATACAACCTCATTGTCTGTCAGCAGTAAGGATCAGGCCCCATACAACCTCATTGTCTGTCAGCAGTAAGGATCAGGCACCATACAACCTCACTGTCTGTCAGCGGTAAGGATCAGGCACCATACAACCTCATTGTCTGTCAGCAATAAGGATCAGGCCCCATACAACCTCATTGTCAGCAGTAAGGATCAGGCCCCATACAACCTCATTGTCTGTCAGTAGTAAGGATCAGGCCCCATACAACCTCATTGTCTGTCAGCAGTAAGGATCAGGCACCATACAACCTCATTGTCTGTCAGCAGTAAGGATCAGGCACCATACAACCT
Source organism: Gastrophryne carolinensis (assembly GCA_027917425.1). NCBI lineage: Eukaryota > Metazoa > Chordata > Amphibia > Anura > Microhylidae > Gastrophryne > Gastrophryne carolinensis. The sequence continues at coordinate 3,598,769 of CM051244.1, forward strand.
CATTGTCAGCAGTAAGGATCAGGCCCCATACAACCTCATTGTCTGTCAGCAGTAAGGATCAGGCACCATACAACCTCATTGTCTGTCAGCAGTAAGGATCAGGCCCCATACAACCTCATTGTCAGCAGTAAGGTTCAGGCCCCATACAACCTCATTGTCTGTCAGCAGTAAGGATCAGGCCCCATACAACCTCATTGTCTGTCAGCAGTAAGGTTCAGGCCCCATACAACCTCATTGTCTGTCAGCAGTAAGGATCAGGCCCCATACAACCTCATTGTCTGTCAGCAATAAGGATCAGGCCCCATACAACCTCATTGTCAGCAGTAAGGTCCAGGCCCCATACAACCTCATTGTCTGTCAGCAGTAAGGATCAGGCCCCATACAACCTCATTGGCAGCAGTAAGGTTCAGGCCCCATACAACCTCATTGTCTGTCAGCAGTAAGGATCAGGCCCCATACAACCTCATTGTCTGTCAGCAGTAAGGATCAGGCCCCATACAACCTCATTGTCTGTCAGCAGTAAGGATCAGGCCCCATACAACCTCATTGTCTGTCAGCAGTAAGGATCAGGCCCCATACAACCTCATTGTCAGCAGTAAGGATCAGGCCCCATACAACCTCATTGTCTGTCAGCAGTAAGGATCAGGCCCCATACAACCTCATTGTCAGCAGTAAGGATCAGGAACCATACAACCTCATTGTCTGTCAGCAGTAAGGATCAGGCCCCATACAACCTCATTGTCAGCAGTAAGGATCAGGCCCCATACAACCTCATTGTCTGTCAGCAGTAAGGATCAGGCACCATACAACCTCATTGTCAGCAGTAAGGATCAGGAACCATACAACCTCATTGTCTGTCAGCAGTAAGGATCAGGCACCATACAACCTCATTGTCTGTCAGCAATAAGGATCAGGCCCCATACAACCTCATTGTCAGCAGTAAGGATCAGGCCCCATACAACCTCATTGTCTGTCAGCAGTAAGGATCAGGCCCCATACAACCTCATTGTCTGTCAGCAGTAAGGATCAGGCACCATACAACCTCATTGTCTGTCAGCAGTAAGGATCAGGCCCCATACAACCTCATTGTCTGTCAGCAGTAAGGATCAGGCCCCATACAACCTCATTGTCTGTCAGCAGTAAGGATCAGGCCCCATACAACCTCATTGTCTGTCAGCAGTAAGGATCAGGCCCCATACAACCTCATTGTCTGTCAGCAGTAAGGATCAGGCACCATACAACCTCATTGTCTGTCAGCAGTAAGGATCAGGCCCCATACAACCTCATTGTCTGTCAGCAGTAAGGATCAGGCACCATACAACCTCATTGTCTGTCAGCAGTAAGGATCAGGCCCCATACAACCTCATTGTCTGTCAGCAGTAAGGATCAGGCCCCATACAACCTCATTGTCTGTCAGCAGTAAGGATCAGGCCCCATACAACCTCATTGTCAGCAGTAAGGTTAAGGCCCCATACAACCTCATTGTCTGTCAGCAGTAAGGATCAGGCCCCATACAACCTCATTGTCTGTCAGCAGTAAGGTTCAGGCCCCATACAACCTCATTGTCTGTCAGTAGTAAGGATCAGGCCCCATACAACCTCATTGTCTGTCAGCAGTAAGGATCAGGCCCCATACAACCTCATTGTCTGTCAGCAGTAAGGATCAGGCCCCATACAACCTCATTGTCTGTCAGCAGTAAGGATCAGGCCCCATACAACCTCATTGTCAGCAGTAAGGTTAAGGCCCCATACAACCTCATTGTCTGTCAGCAGTAAGGATCAGGCCCCATACAACCTCATTGTCTGTCAGCAGTAAGGATCAGGCCCCATACAACCTCATTGTCTGTCAGCAGTAAGGATCAGGCCCCATACAACCTCATTGTCTGTCAGCAGTAAGGATCAGGCACCATACAACCTCATTGTCTGTCAGCAATAAGGATCAGGCCCCATACAACCTCATTGTCTGTCAGCAGTAAGGATCAGGCCCCATACAACCTCATTGTCTGTCAGCAGTAAGGATCAGGCCTCATTGTCTGTCAGCAGTAAGGATCAGGCCCCATACAACCTCATTGTCTGTCAGCAGTAAGGATCAGGCCCCATACAACCTCATTGTCTGTCAGCAGTAAGGATCAGGCCCCATACAACCTCATTGGCAGCAGTAAGGTTCAGGCCCCATACAACCTAATTGGCTGTCAGCAGTAAGGATCAGGCACCATACAACCTCATTGTCTGTCAGCAGTAAGGATCAGGCCCCATACAACCTCATTGTCTGTCAGCAGTAAGGATCAGGCACCATACAACCTCATTGGCAGCAGTAAGGATCAGGCCCAATACAACCTCATTGTCTGTCAGCAGTAAGGATCAGGCCCCATACAACCTCATTGTCTGTCAGCAGTAAGGTTCAGGCCCCATACAACCTCATTGTCTGTCAGCAGTAAGGATCAGGCCCCATACAACCTCATTGTCAGCAGTAAGGTTCAGGCCCCATACAACCTCATTGTCTGTCAGCAGTAAGGATCAGGCCCCATACAACCTCATTGGCAGCAGTAAGGTTCAGGCCCCATACAACCTAATTGGCTGTCAGCAGTAAGGATCAGGCACCATACAACCTCATTGTCTGTCAGCAGTAAGGATCAGGCCCCATACAACCTCATTGTCTGTCAGCAGTAAGGATCAGGCCCCATACAACCTCATTGTCTGTCAGCAGTAAGGATCAGGCACCATACAACCTCATTGTCTGTCAGCAGTAAGGATCAGGCCCCATACAACCTCATTGTCTGTCAGCAATAAGGATCAGGCCCCATACAACCTCATTGTCTGTCAGCAGTAAGGATCAGGCCCCATACAACCTCATTGTCTGTCAGCAGTAAGGATCAGGCCCCATACAACCTCATTGTCTGTCAGCAGTAAGGTTCAGGCCCCATACAACCTCATTGTCTGTCAGCAGTAAGGATCAGGCACCATACAACCTCATTGTCTGTCAGCAGTAAGGATCAGGCACCATACAACCTCATTGTCAGCAGTAAGGATCAGGCCCCATACAACCTCATTGTCTGTCAGCAGTAAGGATCAGGCATCATACAACCTCATTGTCTGTCAGCAGTAAGGATCAGGCCCCATACAACCTCATTGTCTGTCAGCAGTAAGGATCAGGCCCCATACAACCTCATTGTCAGCAGTAAGGATCAGGCCCCATACAACCTCATTGTCTGTCAGTAGTAAGGATCAGGCCCCATACAACCTCATTGTCTGTCAGCAGTAAGGATCAGGCACCATACAACCTCATTGTCTGTCAGCAGTAAGGATCAGGCCCCATACAACCTCATTGTCAGCAGTAAGGTTCAGGCCCCATACAACCTCATTGTCTGTCAGCAGTAAGGATCAGGCCCCATACAACCTCATTGTCTGTCAGCAGTAAGGTTCAGGCCCCATACAACCTCATTGTCTGTCAGCAGTAAGGATCAGGCCCCATACAACCTCATTGTCTGTCAGCAATAAGGATCAGGCCCCATACAACCTCATTGTCAGCAGTAAGGTTCAGGCCCCATACAACCTCATTGTCTGTCAGCAGTAAGGATCAGGCCCCATACAACCTCATTGGCAGCAGTAAGGTTCAGGCCCCATACAACCTCATTGTCAGCAGTAAGGATCAGGCCCCATACAACCTCATTGTCTGTCAGCAGTAAGGATCAGGCCCCATACAACCTCATTGTCTGTCAGCAGTAAGGATCAGGCCCCATACAACCTCATTGTCTGTCAGCAGTAAGGATCAGGCACCATACAACCTCATTGTCAGCAGTAAGGATCAGGAACCATACAACCTCATTGTCTGTCAGCAGTAAGGATCAGGCACCATACAACCTCATTGTCTGTCAGCAATAAGGATCAGGCCCCATACAACCTCATTGTCAGCAGTAAGGATCAGGCCCCATACAACCTCATTGTCTGTCAGCAGTAAGGATCAGGCCCCATACAACCTCATTGTCTGTCAGCAGTAAGGATCAGGCCCCATACAACCTCATTGTCTGTCAGCAGTAAGGATCAGGCACCATACAACCTCATTGTCTGTCAGCAGTAAGGATCAGGCCCCATACAACCTCATTGTCTGTCAGCAGTAAGGATCAGGCACCATACAACCTCATTGTCTGTCAGCAGTAAGGATCAGGCCCCATACAACCTCATTGTCTGTCAGCAGTAAGGATCAGGCCCCATACAACCTCATTGTCTGTCAGCAGTAAGGATCAGGCCCCATACAACCTCATTGTCTGTCAGCAGTAAGGATCAGGCCCCATACAACCTCATTGTCAGCAGTAAGGTTAAGGCCCCATACAACCTCATTGTCTGTCAGCAGTAAGGATCAGGCCCCATACAACCTCATTGTCTGTCAGCAGTAAGGTTCAGGCCCCATACAACCTCATTGTCTGTCAGTAGTAAGGATCAGGCCCCATACAACCTCATTGTCTGTCAGCAGTAAGGATCAGGCCCCATACAACCTCATTGTCTGTCAGCAGTAAGGATCAGGCCCCATACAACCTCATTGTCTGTCAGCAGTAAGGATCAGGCCCCATACAACCTCATTGTCTGTCAGCAGTAAGGATCAGGCCCCATACAACCTCATTGTCTGTCAGCAGTAAGGATCAGGCCCCATACAACCTCATTGTCTGTCAGCAGTAAGGATCAGGCCCCATACAACCTCATTGTCTGTCAGCAGTAAGGATCAGGCCCCATACAACCTCATTGTCAGCAGTAAGGTTAAGGCCCCATACAACCTCATTGTCTGTCAGCAGTAAGGATCAGGCCCCATACAACCTCATTGTCTGTCAGCAGTAAGGATCAGGCCCCATACAACCTCATTGTCTGTCAGCAGTAAGGATCAGGCCCCATACAACCTCATTGTCTGTCAGCAGTAAGGATCAGGCCCCATACAACCTCATTGTCTGTCAGCAGTAAGGATCAGGCCCCATACAACCTCATTGTCAGCAGTAAGGTTAAGGCCCCATACAACCTCATTGTCTGTCAGCAGTAAGGATCAGGCCCCATACAACCTCATTGTCTGTCAGCAGTAAGGTTCAGGCCCCATACAACCTCATTGTCTGTCAGTAGTAAGGATCAGGCCCCATACAACCTCATTGTCTGTCAGCAGTAAGGATCAGGCCCCATACAACCTCATTGTCTGTCAGCAGTAAGGATCAGGCCCCATACAACCTCATTGTCTGTCAGCAGTAAGGATCAGGCCCCATACAACCTCATTGTCTGTCAGCAGTAAGGATCAGGCACCATACAACCTCATTGTCTGTTAGCAATAAGGATCAGGCCCCATACAACCTCATTGTCTGTCAGCAGTAAGGATCAGGCCCCATACAACCTCATTGTCTGTCAGCAGTAAGGATCAGGCCCCATACAACCTCATTGTCAGCAGTAAGGTTAAGGCCCCATACAACCTCATTGTCTGTCAGCAGTAAGGATCAGGCCCCATACAACCTCATTGTCTGTCAGCAGTAAGGATCAGGCCCCATACAACCTCATTGTCTGTCAGCAGTAAGGATCAGGCCCCATACAACCTCATTGTCTGTCAGCAGTAAGGATCAGGCACCATACAACCTCATTGTCTGTCAGCAATAAGGATCAGGCCCCATACAACCTCATTGTCTGTCAGCAGTAAGGATCAGGCCCCATACAACCTCATTGTCTGTCAGCAGTAAGGTTCAGGCCCCATACAACCTCATTGTCTGTCAGTAGTAAGGATCAGGCCCCATACAACCTCATTGTCTGTCAGCAGTAAGGATCAGGCCCCATACAACCTCATTGTCTGTCAGCAGTAAGGATCAGGCCCCATACAACCTCATTGTCTGTCAGCAGTAAGGATCAGGCCCCATACAACCTCATTGTCTGTCAGCAGTAAGGATCAGGCACCATACAACCTCATTGTCTGTTAGCAATAAGGATCAGGCCCCATACAACCTCATTGTCTGTCAGCAGTAAGGATCAGGCCCCATACAACCTCATTGTCTGTCAGCAGTAAGGATCAGGCCCCATACAACCTCATTGTCAGCAGTAAGGTTAAGGCCCCATACAACCTCATTGTCTGTCAGCAGTAAGGATCAGGCCCCATACAACCTCATTGTCTGTCAGCAGTAAGGATCAGGCCCCATACAACCTCATTGTCTGTCAGCAGTAAGGATCAGGCCCCATACAACCTCATTGTCTGTCAGCAGTAAGGATCAGGCCCCATACAACCTCATTGTCTGTCAGCAGTAAGGATCAGGCCCCATACAACCTCATTGTCTGTCAGCAGTAAGGATCAGGCCCCATACAACCTCATTGTCTGTCAGCAGTAAGGATCAGGCACCATACAACCTCATTGTCTGTCAGCAATAAGGATCAGGCCCCATACAACCTCATTGTCTGTCAGCAGTAAGGATCAGGCCCCATACAACCTCATTGTCTGTCAGCAGTAAGGATCAGGCCTCATTGTCTGTCAGCAGTAAGGATCAGGCCCCATACAACCTCATTGTCTGTCAGCAGTAAGGATCAGGCACCATACAACCTCATTGTCTGTCAGCAGTAAGGATCAGGCCCCATACAACCTCATTGTCTGTCAGCAGTAAGGATCAGGCCCCATACAACCTCATTGTCTGTCAGCAGTAAGGATCAGGCCCCATACAACCTCATTGTCTGTCAGCAGTAAGGATCAGGCCCCATACAACCTCATTGTCTGTCAGCAGTAAGGATCAGGCCCCATACAACCTCATTGTCATCACCCCTTCCCCTAATCTTATCCTCCAATAGACGGCATTTATGGGAATGGGGGCTGTGGCATTGAACCTGGGGTGTTTGCTATCGTGGTTTTTTTCCATGCCCTGAGGGAATCCCGATTCAGGGTGCTCTCCTATTCGTGCAACCACTCCCCATTTGCATGTAAAAGTCTACCTTTCCCCAGAAAGCCATTAAACAGACAGTACAGCAGACCAGAGGCCTGGGCGGCCAGCCCTGGAATCTAAAATGACTCCAGGGCTGGTCTCTGGCCTTTGCCTGGATCATTCAAAATTGTCCAGAACTGTAGGAAAGTTGATGGCGCTTTTTTACTACAGTCATTTTTTAGGTATTATTATGAAAGCCAATGGCACTTTCTACTACAGGAAAAAATGGAGTAAAAAGGTAAATATTTATTTTAGAAATATAAAAGTACCATTGACTCTCATTGTCTTCCTATCTGGTAATTCACTAAAAGTGAATTTCTCATGATTTTTTCTCATGATTTGAATTTTTTATTACCATGAGAATTTTTTTCAGAATGACTTTCTACTGCACGGCATAGAGCAACCAGCCCTGGAATCTAAAAAGACTCCAGGGCTGGCCACTGGCCTTTGCCTGGATCATGTAAAATTGCCCAGAACTGTATGCCAGGCATTATTATGAAAGTCGATGGCACTTTTTTTTACTATGCATTATTATGAAAGGTAACGGCACTTTTATGAATGCGTATTTCCTATCTCCGTTCTCAGGTCTCTTTCCCTCTGTAACTATATGGTCTGTTTAGCCTAAAACTTGGAGCCATTAGACCAGGCCCGGGGGCCGTATACGGCCCTTTGATTGGCTCTGACCGGCCCGGGCTGAGCTGGCTGGCGGAGTCCCTCCGCTTCCCTCCGTCTGCTAGGCGCCCGCCCGTCCCTCTTCGCAGCGGGTCGGCGCCCCTCGCACTGTACACAGGCGATTACTTAAGCAGCAGCCGATCGGCCGCTCTGCAGGTCTGGCGCATTCTCCCTTCCTCACTTACGCGCCAGATCCGACGAGCCGAGCGCCCGATCAGCTGCTGCTTAAGTGATCGCCTGTGTACAGTGCCAGGGGCGCCGACCCGCTGCGAAGAGGGACGGGTGGGCACCCGACCGCGAAGAAGAGCCCAACCAGGTGAGGAGAAGGAGGTAGGCTCCAGCGCCATCTTGCCTGGGTGGAGGGGTGGGACTCATAAGTGCCCTGACTGGAAGCCATCCTCGGGCTGCTGCTAAGCTTAAGGGGAAGAAGAGTAAGGGACGTGCCCAGTGTGCTGGAAGAGTGAGCTACTGACATCTATGGGGCTGGCCCCTTCCATATTCTGTTTTGTCCGACATGTGACCTCTAGGTGGCGCTAGAGAGACATTCCTTCATTATTCATTCTTATCATGAGTGGTTCTGGCCCCTTCCATATTCTGTTCTGACCAACATGCATGTGACCTCTAGGTGGCGCTAGAGAGACATTCCTTAATTAATTTCAATTTCAATCAATAACAAGTCCCAAAATGAATGGGTTTTTCCTATCTGGGTTGAGCATATTTGAAGGCCTGTTTCTCAGGCACCCTACAAGCTAGGAGCCTGAAACTTTCAGAGAATGCAGAGCTGTCCCCCATCAGCGGAATAGGGTATGGGGCATCATTTTAGGATTACCACCAACCAACTTACATGGGGGTCAAGGTCCGGAAGCTGTAGCTTTATTAGAAAGAAAAATTACAACCCTGGCCCCTTCTAATTAAAAAAAAAAAAAAAAAATTATATATATATATATATTGCCATGACAACATAAATATATTAGACAGAACAGTTACCATTCTGGCCCATTTCGATATATATATATATATATATATATATATATATATATATAATATATTTAATATATATTATTTATATATATTATTTATATATATTATATATTATTTATATATATTATTTATATATATTATATATTATTTATATATATTATTTATATATATTATATAATATATATATTATTTATATATATTATATAATATATATATTATATATATATATGTATGTGTATATATATATATATACATATGTGTATATATATATATACATATATATATATATATATATATATATATATATATATATATATATATATATATATATATATATATGTATATATGTATGTGTATGTATATATGTATGTGTATGTATATATGTATGTGTATGTATATATGTATGTGTATGTATATATGTATGTGTATATATACACATACATATATATATATGTATACTTACTCCTTCCTTGTAGGTGACATGACTTGAATTTGAATCCGATGTCCAGAAATCGATAGATGTTCCAAACTTCCAGGAGCAGAAATCCGAAGGATGTTGATAGAAATAAAACAAGAATAAAAGTAAGATGTGACTTCCAGTAAAGGATATCAGCATTTCTCAAGTTAAAGAGCTTTATACCTGTAAGGGGGGGGGGGGGGCTGCTCCTATCTGGCTTTCACAATGCTTTTTAACAATGGATGTTTGTAGGAGGTTAATAAATGACAGAAGCAGGTCCATTTAGTGCCATTTAGCCCCCCTCAGCTAAGTGCAACCAAATTCTGATCTGAACAAAAGCCCAGAAGACAAAATCCCTGTTTTTGACGGCTTTAAGCAAAACCAGGGGAGCAGCAAAACTGGCTTTTGGTCCACTTTAACAGGGACTATGGCCAGTGGTGTGACTGGGCCCTGGTGTGAACATTAAATGGGGCCCTTTCAAGACTCATTCACTTTTCATTTAATTGAATGCAGCTAGACAAGTGAAACAGAGATTAATGGAGCTTCCTTTCTCAAGATGATGCCAAAAAAAGCACAAATCTGATGGGGCCCCCCTGGCTTACAATGTGCTGACACCCCCTTTAGTTACACCCTGGTAGCTACCATGTGTGTGAAAGAGGAACATTAGAGGTCCTGGCATCTAAAAGACTCCAGAGTTCCAGCCTTTGGGGCATCCCAAATTGGGACGCCTGACTGTGTAACCCCCCCAGGACACTTCCCCTCTCCTGGAGCCCTCACAGCGTCTGTGCCTTCTTGCTGCATCCCCGCTCACCTCTAGCCGTGCACGCACTCCCGCCCGCCCTTCCTGAATGGGTTCAGCTCAGCGCCGAAGAGAGCCAAGTGATTGCGAGCCCGCTGATTGGGTGAGAAGCTGCGCCTGTGCCTTGGGCGCAAGGAGAGGTGGGTTTTCCCAGCATTCACACAGGGAGGCATCCCAAACCGAGGGTCCACTTTAAATGGATATATGATGGCCGTAGTACAATGGCGCACGCATGGGCTTCGCAGAGCGGTAACGGACGGCATTTGGGGGCGACAGGGGCCCATGTGGGAAGAAATAGTGCACGGATTATTAAAACAGTATGAAAAATGTAATAACACTATGAAGTAGGCCATCAGTGAAACAAGACTTTTCACTTTATCATTAACTAGTTGCAGACCATTGAGTTAAACGAAAGCCAAGAGCTTGTTCCATTATTGAAAGTGCCCCATTTAATATTCATATCAGGGTGTAACTAGAAGTGACGGGGCCCTTGTGCGATGGATAAATGGGGCCCTGTCAGGTTGAAGGAGAGACCATTTCTTTAATTCCCCTTCTCTGCCATTCCCCTGATTTCATCTATTAACAGGTTATCTAGATCCTCAGATTGTCCAGGGGGCCTATATATCACACCAATTCTCCCTCCTTAGTCTGCATGGTAACCCAGAGAGTTTCTAGTTCATTATGTGTATGCTGAATTATTGTTCATTGAAGGATAGTCTTGACATAAATGGCTACTCCATCGCCCTTTCCATCCAATCTGTCTTTTCTGTACAATGTGTAACCGGGTATGGCTATCTCCCAGTCATTGTGATCCTTGAACCAAGTCTCTGTTATTGCAACAAGATCTAATTCGTCTCTGGATATGATAGCCATTAATTCACAGATATATCATATATAAATAATAATATAGATAGATAACATTTTAGACCCTTAGTGTGTCTAGACTCTGCGAAGGTGTGAAGTGTAACCACTCCCTGGCATTGTGCTGTTCAGGTCTTTGTGCCGGTGGAATGTGCCTTACAGAAACCTAAGGTGTGAAGTGAAAATAATCCCTGGCATTGTCTATCTTAGGTTTTTGGTTGGGCAGTGTGTGAATCCACATTTTTGTAGCAATGGATTTCATTGGCTGTTGGCGTACATAAATGGAAGGCCCAGCGGAGCAGTCATCAGAACACTTTTTTGGAAGCATTGGTTTGACCGCTGAATCCAACTGACATCGTCAACATGGCCTCATCTCTGAATGCTCAATGCCCTCTACTCTGCCCAGTGTGCAACAAACTTTTTGTCAACCTGGGTCAGCATCTCCGGAGGTACTGCATGAAGGAGGCGGAGGAGCAGCAGATCCAGCTCTCCATCAGCAAGGCCAAAGAAGGACGGAATTCTGTTGTCTCTAATCTTACCCTTGTAGCCTACGATGACCTTGACTTCGAAAAGAGCGGACACACCAACCCACAGGCATTTATGGCCGAATTCTTACAGCGCCATGGGTGCATAGTTAACAGGGCACCATCTGCAAGGTATGCATAGATGGTCATATGTTAATATAAACACAGAGCAAGCTAGATTGAATAAGACAAAACAAAAGTCCCAATTTTTAATCCTTCAAAGGTGCTATAGTGCTCAATATAACTATGTCCCACGGTGCATGCACTCCACGCAAAATTGTGCAAAGGAATCCTCCACCAATCGTGCAAACTCTTACCAACTTTAAGTAGGCAATGCGCTTAGAATTGATTTTACACGGCGTTGTTGCCAATTCTGATGTAATCCACTTTTAAATAAACGCTTATCCAGCAATGCTTCCACACTTCAACCCTCCAGCATTTACAGATGTCACAAAGGTACTATTTCCATACAGCCCTCCGCTGTGCAATCTCTCTTTTCCAGGCAAAGCTCAGAGGGTGACATACATGGAGAAGCAGAAAGCCCAAAATAGTGTAATATTGCAAAAACTATAACTTTAATAAAAAGATCCAAATCCACTCACAAGACAGGTAAAATAATCAGCATTGAGATACAGTTGTAATCTCACCGATCCTGGAATCAGACAATCCCCATTCGGTCCAATAAAAGGGTGATCCCATAAAAGTGAATAAAATGTCCAAAGGATTTCTTTAAAAACTCCAAAAAGCTCTGAAGAATCTACCGCTCGCCACCGCCGACGCGTTTCGTCGCCGCAAGGCAACTTTAACTAGCCTAGGTTGAGGACATTTCACGTTGAGCATTATTTATCACATGTATTCATTGATTTTTTATTTGGGAAATTGCTAGCGCGGGCCTGTATACCAATAGTTCCACTGTTATATCACTTTATTATAGATGGTAATATGTCTGTTTATTCATTTTCTATTCCTCACTACCTATGTTATAGTTTTGCAGTGCACTTTTTTGCCATTATCTAGCTGTGCCTAATGTTCATCTTGTTTTCTTCTTCCTTTAGCCAAGCGTCTGCTGGGGAAGCGGGAGCAGTTGCCGGACCATCGTCCATCGATCCAAAAATGATGTAAGTCCTCCATGAGCTGTAACAGCAGACATTCCTGATACTCTATGAGCGGCTGATAAAGGCGGCACTGTTATATACTATTATATAACACTAATTTGTATTTATTTTTCTTTATGCGCAGACTGAAACACCCCAGAGATTGTGTCAGGATCCTGAAAGTAGCCAAGCCCAGCATCCAGGGCATTTATCAGCGGGTCACCTCTGGGGAAAGCGTCGAAGACACGGAAAGGCTTTTGGTGGCCTATTACTTGGAAGCGATGATTATGCTGGGGCATCACCGCCAAGCCTCCGCAGTGGAAAAACTTACGGTAAGGTTGCTCTCACCCCTCTCCAGATCTAACACTTCACCCAAAATCTAACACTACCTGCAAATATAACGACCTGCAGTTCCTCGTCTAATTTCCCCATTTCGTTTGTCGCTTTTTCTCACAGGTGGGAGATTGGATTCGTAGGAGGCCCTACACCTCAGCTGACGGACAGAAGGCCGTCATTGTTTACACCCACCAAACGTGTCTCGTTCTGGATGAAGAAGCAGCGCTGGTAAGTGAGCCAGCAGTTCAATTTTATTTTTATGATCCGCCTTTTGTCCAATCATAGCCATTTGGCGCTACAATGCCGTTCTGCAGGTGCCTCCCATTAGCCGAATAACAGCTTCACTGCAAACAGCTCTAATCAGACGAAAGCCAGCACACGGACCAGGGAGAGGCTAAGCTTTACTGGTGTTCTGGGGGGGGGGGGTTCACACAGCAGGGAAGGCCGGTGGGCAGCCCTGGGATAGTTTAGATTTCAGGAGCGGCCACCCCAGTTTTTGTTCCTTTTTAACGATTGTTGGCCAAGCGTTTAACTCAGTCTTTTCCCCCTCTCTTTACAGGCCTTTAACAATTACTACAAGTTTATTAGGCCCAAGCAAATGGAAAAGGAGGCGATCCCGACAGAGCAGGACCACTTCTTCCTTCATTCGTCGGGGCAAAGCGTTTCAAACCCAAGCAAGGACTTGGCCAGACTCCGTGCTAAGTAAGCACAAATTCACATTAAATAACTGTAGCGCTTTGCTTCACGTAAACCTCTGCTAACGCCGGCTATTCTTTCTCCCAAAGGTTCCTGGAGCCCTCGCTGTCAGCCAGGGTGTCCAAGGATTACTTCAGGATGTGGGTTTTTGACAATCTCCAAAAGGAGGAACAAGAGCTCTTGATGTACTACGTGGACTTTGACAGTAAGAATGATCAGCTGGGTGAAGATAAAGCCCACCGAGTGTCGCTCCTCCTTGCCCGATGCCAAGACAGCAGCCAATCGGGGACTGCTAGGTAAGTATTTTTCTGGGAAGCTCCGCCATCCAGGACCAGTGCCAGCAGGCGGTAAACCCGGTCATGTGCTGGGGATCCCTTGGTCGTCTCCGGAGAAGCTGCTCATCTGCCCATCCCACCTTTGCCCCTATTCTGCCTCCTTGCTCCTCTTCTCGTCTTCCTTGCCCCTCCTCTGGCTCATCTTCTGCCCCCTCCCCCTCGTGTCCTCTTCTGCCACCTGTTGAACCTTTTCTGCCCCTCCTGCATCAGGCAGACTGTTCATGGGAGCACACACGTCAGCTTGATGGAAACTGGGGATGTCATCCTCTCTCTATGCCGGCCTCTGTGTACAAACAAAATACTATGCCATGCGTTAATATGTGAGGCGAGTATACCAGTGATCCCCAGGGAGATTAATGCAGCTGGACACGTAGCGTGGCACAAGGCTCTGTTGCCCAGAAGCCTACACGACCCTGGAGTCGGCTGCATGGCGCCGCTCATCGTGTTCGGTATGAAACCACTCACCTAGCCTCTGCGGACCCCCTCCCCCCGCCTCGGCCGTAGGCAATTCCACGCAACTTACACCTCTGTTTTTCCTCGGCAGCTTTAGTTTCAGATCAGGGAGGAAACGTCCAAGGGAGCAGCAAGAAGAAGAAGAGGAATCGGAAGTAGAAGCGGAAGGCGGAGAAGAAAAAGAACAAGAAGAAGAAAAAGAACAACAAGGTAGCAGCACTGAAGAGGCATTCACCCCGAGAACCGATGATTACTATAGGTTCATCGCCTTCCATCCCGTCGGAGTGGATAGCACAACACCGAGCAGAGCCTTGTGCAGGCTCCTCGTCCGGGAACGCTCACTTTACTGCCAGAGAAAGTGGACGGTAGACCAGCGGAAGAAGCGGCTCGATGAGGTTATCGGTACGTTATTCATATCTACTATTTTTTTCTCTGTGTTGCTTTATTTAGCTGCTCATTTTGTCACTGCGTCTGTGTTTTAGCAGAAAAGTGCTAATTAATTATTCTGTTTTTTCTTCTAGGACACTTCAGGAATTGCCCAACTGCTGCGCAGATAAGCGCTTATTATGCCCACCAAGAATGGAAAACTAACCTACCAGCTATCCACGAAGTAGTGTCGGAATGGAAACCCCCCCGCCATCGCCAAAAGGTCAACCATAAGGCCTACATTGAGACAATGGTTTCCTCCCAGGATTGGCAAGGACTATGTGTTGTTCCTGACCCAGAGAAAGGTGGATATGGGGTCAGAACAACGAAGCCCTTTAAAAAAGGGGAGCCCGTGTGCGAATACCACGGGACCCTAATCAGGGCTAAAGAAGGTGAGGCAATACAGACCCATCTGACGGGGAGGAACTGCTACCTCTTTTTTTTTCCATGGCTCCAAAATAAAGCTGTGCATAGACGGCAGTAAGGCTCCCTGCGACTGCCACCCAGAGAAAGCCTCTACGTTTGGAAGGCTTATAAACCATTCCTGCCGGAGAAACAACTTAAAACCCGTTAAGTACTTCCATCAAGGTGGACAGAGGGAGGTCCTTGTTTTTGAGGCAATGGTGGACATTGACACGGACGAAGAGTTGCTTTTCGATTACGGAGTGAGGCCAAATGACTACGGAGAAGGAGGCGAAATGCTGTGGCTCAACGATTAAGACTGCCGCGTTGCCTGTCTAGATGACAGTGGACATATATGTATATATATTTATTTATTTTTTTATTTTTTTTCCCCAATAGTCTTGCCAGAGAGTCCACTTTGGATGGAATGTTTTAAAGTGTATATAGATTTTTGTGTGGTCCTCAGGGTGATGAGCCAACTTAGGAAAACATTGTTTAAAAATACTATGTTAGAAAATGCGGAGCTCTTTTCACTATCTGCAATCTGTCACTATTGGCAACGTAAAGCAAGAGGAGGCAGGTGTGTCCTTTGCACAAGGCACACTGCTGCTGGTCATGTGTGAGCTCCCTCACCTCAGCAGCAGCGCAATGTGCGTACAAGTCTTACTTTACTCTTCATGATGCACGCCGCCAGCAGCAACAGATTGCAGAAAGAGAAAAAAACTATAATTTAGCTCAGCACCCTGAGGACTTACTTTTTGCGCAAAAAGATACACTTTCAAATATTCCTTCGAAAGCAGACTTACCATATGCTGATTATTTTTGTGTTGTTGTTAATAAGTGTTAATAATATTTGCCAGATATTTTATTAAAAGTTGCACTTTTCTCTTTCTATTAATGAATTAGTGGTGTTAATCATTTCTAGTGAATGGCAGTTTTCTCACCAGGCTCTGAATTAAGCCCTCGGGGTTATCTTTGAACTTGAGCTTGGAGCTTATACATTGTATCACATGTCAGTCACCAAGTAACTTGTATCAATCTGCTGGCAGCTTAAGTCAATCTTGTAGATAAAATGTATCTTTTTTGTTACATACATCCCGTTACATATGCCACACACACTGCAGCCTCTAGATACATTTGTAGCATAAATACAATTCGCGTTTTACATATATTCACGCATATTTTTCATAGCTGTGATCTTTTTCTTGCATATAGGTGTACTGGGGGTTTTATCAAGCTATGCTACCATGGAGTGTTCGTGACACAAAAGCGTATAAAACAGATACAGGTTTGTAACTTGTACTGTTTGAAACCCCCAGTTGGGCCAGTAAAACTCACCTTTCCCCGGTCCTACGGTGCACGTGTGGGCTCTCGTCCAAGCAGCGCTATCCTGCTCCGTTCATCATTTTTGGCCAATAATTGTCTCAGGGCCGACTGGAGTGGAAAATAGAGAAATGCATCTGAGCCTCCTGGCAGGAGGTGCGCCCCCGCTGGACATTGAACTGGTTTTAACTGGGGACTTGGGGGCTTCAAACAGCGGGGGCATCCCAAATCGGTGGACCGATCCCAAATTGCTGGAGTAAGGGAAGCAAGGACTGGCATGCACCCCAAAAAGTAAGGATACTGGCCATCCGGGGAGATTTTGGCACATGGCAAACCTGCGCTTATATTTATATTATATTAATATGTTACCATTTACTAAAGCAGTGACCACTCTGGCTATGGTTTGGATGATGGAACCCTGATTCAAGCATAACAAAACCCAACAGCAGCCGGTATGGAATCTAAATTATTCCAGGGCCAGCTGCTGGCTTTTCCCCGCATCGGGATGCCCCACTGTGTGACACCCCCAGGGCGCCCATATAAACTCGCTTTTCCCAGCTCCAACGGCGCATGCGCTGGCTCTCGTCCAGTGAGAGCTGTCTGCTTTGACGTCATTCGGCAGGCAGCTCTTATTGTTTCAAATGTAGAGCACGAGCCACCACGTTCCCGGCGTCATGCGCGAGCTCCTGCCCAAGCCATTGTGAGAAGCACAGCCAGGCTTGCGGCAGCCCATGCTCCCAATTCTAGTGAATGACAACCACCTGGCAAATCACTTAGTTACAACAGGCAGCTCTCAATGGACGAGAGCCCACACATGTGTCGCTGGAGCCTGGGCAGGTGAGAATTCTTGGCTTCCTGGAGGGTTTCACACAGCAGGGCATCCCACTTCAGGAAGCCTCGGGGACATAGAACAAAACATGGGGAAGTCAAAATCCTCAGGTTTGGTTCCACTTTTATAAATATTTATTTAGCATTAGTTTGGTAGAGGTTGTTTTGTGGCCCCTGCCATGTCTTCATAGGGCGGAAGAAGGTCCTTTTCTGGGTGGATTTTAGTTGTACTGGACTATATATGGCTTTGGCAGTTTACCTTAAAGCGCACCTATACTCAGAATTGAATGTCATATGTGAAATTAGCTGCAAAGTGTCACATAATGTCAGTTAGATTGAAGTGCTCCCCATTGCTGAGCTGTGTGACATTGGTGGCTGCTTGCATCCTCACTGCACTGCATCTAGTTTGTGTTGCTATAGATATTGGGATAAGGCTGCTTTGGGGCACTGGGCAGGGGATAGAGGGTGACCACATATACTTCCCTCTTAGTATAGGGGCACTTTAAGGGGGAACAAAACCTATCAGTACAACAAGGAGATGTGAATAGAACAAACACTGCCGGCCACATCCCTGCTCACCTCTAGCTGGTGACATGCCATTCAGAAAAGCCTGGCGGGTGTGCGCCCCAGATACAGGAATGCTGGAGATACGCTCACGGCGCAGCGGTGGCTCCAGGAACAGGTAAGTAAATCGGACGATCCAGGGGATTTGACGCAGTGGGGCATCCCAATTGTTATAGACGTTAGGCTGGTCGGTTTCTCCTGTCCTCCCGGCCTTAGCGTCTGAAAAACTTCAGGGCGGGATAAAAGCTGTCCCTAACTCCAAAGTCAAACCCCTGCCAGGCATAAGTGAATGGGCGGCAGGTGCGTGCACAGCCACCAGGCAATCATTCGGAAGAGACTGCATTAATATGCATGGCAATCTATTCTGAATGGAGAAAAGTCTGAGCACGTGTGCCGTGGGAGCATGGAATGAGGTAAGATTTGACATGCAGGGGCATCCCAAATCAACATGCCCTTGTGAAGCACACCAAAACCCAGCAGGGTAAAAATAAAGAGTTTTGGTCCCCTTTAATAGACTAATCTACTGTATACTGCTTTACATATATTGGTCATGTTGATTGTAAAGTGGACCAAGACCCAGGATTTAGACTATGCTGGGTATTGGCCCTTGCCCCTCGGGCACCCTGATCTGGGGAGCCCCGCTGTGTAAAACCCCCGGGGTCGCCCGATACGCTTTACCCTTCCCCAGTCATACGGCGCCTGCCCGACCCCTCGTTCAATCAGCGCGCTCTCATCCCCTTCATCTGAGCAATCGACTAAGGGAGCGGATCCGAGCTCGCCAGTGGCCGCTTCCCTCCAACAGGGAGCGTGCCCCCGCTGGCAATTTTCTTT
>CM051244.1:3629769-3732913 GCA_027917425.1 Gastrophryne carolinensis
GGGGGACAGCAGGAAGGGGGCATGGTGAGAGCATGGTGGTGTTAGGTTCGTACCCTAAGTGGGCACAGCTTCTACTTCTGTTGTCAGAGTCCAAATCATTCTAAGAGTGAATAAGACACAGAGACCGCTGTGTAGTAAAGACTCAAAGGGCATCTGGAGCAAATGTGCCCTTTTTGTTTATTTCCAGCTGCTACACTACAAGCAAAGTAGGCATTACTAACATATTGCTTATACATTGAATCATTTTCATTGGTCATCTGGCACGCCCCTTTCTCAGTATACACCCCATAGGGAGTGTCAGACTTTTTCTTGTAATTTTATTGTTTGTCTGACATTCTCCAAGTCATGACCTGGGACAAGTACAAAATATGAAAACATTTCTTGGGATGATATGAGTTATGGCATCACAAGCTGTATTTTGGTTAATAATGCTGTGAAGGCTAAAACCTTGAAGAGAAGAAGTGGTGTTCACACAATAAAATACAGATAATAGACATTCTTCAGAAAAATCACCAGATGCTTGTTTGCTTAAAAGTCAAAAGTATTCATGTTAATTGCAGTCAGGTTAAAAGCTTTACTGTTTAACCCTATCAGGGGGAATCCCTGAGTACAGCTTACAGCCAGTGGGGGCATCCCTCAGTACAGCTTACAGCCAGTGGGGGCATCCATCAGTACAGCTTACAGCCAGTGGGGGCATCACTCAGTACAGCTTACAGCCACTGGGGGAATCCCTGAGTACATCTTACAGCCAATGGGGGCATCCCTCAGTACAGCCAATGGGGCACCCCTCAGTATAGTTTACAACCAGTGGGGGCATCCCTCCATATAGCCAGTGGGGGCATCCCTCCGTATAGCCAGTGGGGGCATCCCTCCGTATAGCCAGTGGGGGCATCCCTCCATGCAGCCATTGGGAACATCCCTCCGTACAGCTTACAGCCAGTGATGACACCCCTCATTACATCCTTTGGGGGCATTCCTCATTCTACACCATGCCACAATGCTGGACAATCATAAGGCAGCAGGCAGGCAGGTTATCCGGTTCATGCCTGCCTGTCCACTGCTGCTGTTATCCCCCCACAAACACACCCGGTGGTTGGAGGGCTGGTCTGCCCTTCACTGCTGTTCCCACCGCCGAAACCACACAAACACATACACACTCATGCTTACCAGCACTTCCTGGTTGTTGCATGCTGGTCGGTGGGCAGACCCAATATGGACGCCGCCCATAGATGCCCACTGCACAAAAAACAGGAAGTGTCGGTAAACATGTGTGAGAGAGAGATGCAAGGGGAACAGCAGCGAGGGGTAGATCTGACCACCGCCCACCCTCTGGCATCTGTCATTCATGGGTTGCGGCCTTTACTGGTGCCTGCCTACTGGGATTTCGCCCGAGAATCATATTTTGTCCAGAATGAAATATGGAAGTGGCCAGAACCAATTTGCTGGCAAACCATGTGGGGTGGCATCACTAAAATTTCAGGATAAACAAGCCATACCTTTCCCTGCAGAATCAACCTAATTTGAGATATAAAATCCCTTACAAAGTCAAGTTACGCATTCCAGACTTTGATCCCCTTGTAGGCCAGCCCGAGAAGGGCCAAGCATTATACCCCAGGGCTCGTCCTGCACTGCATTATTTGAAAATGTTGGGCTCTTAGCTAATAGGATGCCTGAGAAACATTGGAAAGGGCTCCATTTCATGTTCACACCAGAGCTTACTGATTGTGTATGTATATTCATACATACATGCAAATCAGAGCTGTTTGCTGACTGACATTGTCACAGCGAATGGCTCTGATTGGAGTAGTACCATCACATGTTACCTCTGACCCTGAGTTATGGGTGATCTAGGGGGGTTCATACTGTGACATTGTCACAGCGAATGGCTCTGATTGGAGTAGTACCATCACATGTTACCTCTGACCCTGAGTTATGGGTGATCTGGGGGGTTCATACAGTAGAACATCCAGAAAAGCGATGCCCCAGGTCACAGATCAAAACCCAGTCCAGTCAAAATCCAGGTATTTCACCCTCCCTTGCTGATGTACGCGTAAATATGTAGTCATGTGCATTATTTATTTCAGTGCCAGAACACCGTTCAAAATGCAAAACATGACCAGGTTCAAGAAGAAGCACGATGAAGGAGATTCACCCAGGCCAGTATATCACTCGATTGAGTTCTGGAAAAAAAAAAAAACCTCAGCAATCCCCAAAATCGCCAGTGTGCCCCTATAACCATAAGTAACCCATCTCATTATTTTCCTTCAAAGGGCAAAGTGGAAGAGATTCGCTGAGGGCAAGCAACAGGCCAGATGTGCCCTGGAAAATACCAGAGATCGTGTTGATGTTCCTGGACAGATAACTTAGAGCTATGTTTTCTATTTCTTTTTCCAAAATATGTCAATTACATTTTTTCTCCATGTTTTATTACCAAATGTTTAAAGAGACTCTACTATCAATGTCAAAAATAAGGCTCACCTGATGCCGGCCCCATGTGCCTTTCCTCCCGTTACCTGCAGTGCCAGAAAGGCGATGCAGCGGGGCTCCAAATTTGCCCTCCTTTCAATTTCATTCCTCGGTGATCTCAGGCCCTTGGTACTCTCAGCATGGGTGAGTATAGCAAGCCACAGTTATCCCCCAGCTATGTCTGACCACTGCAGAGAATGCTCCATGACATGGCCTTCCTAGATCAGCTGAACTCCAGAAACTGAAGAGAAAGCCGCTATCTACATATGCAGATCAGAGATTTTGAGATGCTCTGAAATGGCTTGATTAAACCCAATAGATTGGAAAAAGTTAGTGTGTTCCTGGAGATGGACTTTAATAACCTTGCCCCTTTTTGCTCTATCCATCCATTTGAGGAACACCTCCCCTATGGCCAGCAGTGAACTGTCCATGGCCGACACCTGCCAGACATTTGCATGTGATGAGTTCGCTATCGTTCCATTAGGGGAGCGGCTTATTGTCTCTGATGCTTATCATTCTGGCCAAGTGGGTCATCTGACAGGCAGAAGGGTAGTCATCTTCTAACCCCTTCACGTCATTATGCTGCCATGGCACATGGGGAGGGGGTCATGGAGAAGCTTTATCGGTCCTGTGCATTCTTTGCTCTGGCTTGCTGTGCTCACTTATGCTGGGAACACCAAGCGAAAGAGTGGATTTTACAAAAAAAATTTTGAATGGTCCTGGAAAAATAAAATTGAGAGGAGGGCAAACTTTAGAGGCCTGCTATGGGTTTTACACGGTACTGCAGGAAATAGAAAACAACCACATGGTATCAGGGAAACAGTCCATTTAATGGCTTAATACTTCATGGCAACAGATAAGGGTGTGTCGGCCCTATCTCTATCGCAATAAATAGAGAGAACGTAACAGTGCAACAGAGACTGATGACTGGCCATCACCTTGGTCAGGCCTATGGACACTCGGGAAGTCCAGTTACTAGTTGATCCGATCAGCGACGGGAGATAAAATGTTTTTTTTTCTCCCTATGGCTTTTGTAACATGGATTTAGTCAATTCTGAATGGAAAAAAACATGCATTGATGTGATAGTAATAATTTGATTTATTGTTCCATATATATATATATATATATATATATATATATATATATATATATAGAATTACAAGCAGTGTACTACAAGTAAATACATCAGCAGTCAGTCATACTGAATTACACTAGGAGAATGGAACCTGCCCTTGCAGCATAAAAATATATGCAAACAAGGTCTTTTTTGTTCACTTTCAGATTTAAAAGCACTGACCAAAACTGTCCCTGTCAAACCATGAGAAGAGGAGTCAGCAGCGACTGAAGTCAAGAGCAGCAGAGATCGTCAGCAAAGAAGAAGGTAAGTGCCAAACTGCAAAGTCTTAATTAAGCATTGAGATCTGTATGTTGGGGACAGAAAAGAGATGCACGCTGCACACAATATATTAAGGTAGATGTGGTTGCTACACAAGTGTCAAGAAGTAGGCATCAAAATAGATGGTGGAGAGAAAGGAGGGATAAGGAAAGAGAAAAGGGATAAGGAGAGACAGACAGAGAAGGGGTAACCAAGCTAGGTGGATGCAAGAAAGATAAATGAGAGATAGAGGGATACAGTGATAGAAAGGAGAGAGAGAGAGAATGATGAAGAGAGATTGCAGAGAGAAATGGGTATATGGACAGCTAGACAGAATGAAGGGATGAAGAGAAGTGGCAGAGAGAGAGAATGGAGGGATAAAGAGAGGTGAGTGAGATTAGGGGTTCAGTGAGAGAAAGGAGATGTAGAGGGATAAAGAGAGATGGCGGAGGAAAAAGCAGATATAGACAGATGAAGAGAGAGAAAAGACAGATAGGGGATGCATACAGATGGCAGAGAGAAAGTGCTACATAGAGAGATGGAGATGCCATTCTGTAAAGAATCGAGAAGACAAAGTGGGCTTCAGAGAGCTGAATGGAATAAAGATTACCTATTATCAACATTTAGCTGTTTTCAGCCCTGTTTGCCCCCTCCATCATTCAAGTTATGGGGCATGAGTGAATGTTTTGAGTCAGTGACTGTGCAAGGAAGTAGAAAGAAAGGTGAATGAGACAGAGGTAAGGAGATGAAGAGGAGAAATGGGGTACGTAGACACATGGCGAGAAAAGAGGCATTAAGAGAGGTGAATGGGGAGAGAGTCATAAATAGAGATGGATTAGAGAAAGGGTTGCATAAACAGGTGGAGAGAAAAGCAGAATAAAGAAGGACAAATGTGAGCAGTGTGATGAAGATAAATGAAGGATAGAAAGGGGGTGGGTAAAGAGCAGCAATGGAGAAGACCAAGTTGGCAAAGAGAGCCGACTAGAGGAACGTTCCCCTTTATCCCATTCAGCTCTCTTCTGCCCTCTTTGTCCCCTTTATTCACTTCACTTGGGCTTAGGTGAGTGTTGTGGGACAGCAACTGTGGAAAGAAGGAAAGAGATGAATGAGTAAAAGGGTGATAAACAGAGCAAGAAGAGAAATGGGGGTATAGACGGATGCAATGAGGAATAAAGAAAGGGTAAAGAGCGGAAGATGGATAAAGAGAGACAAAGGAGAGAAATGGGACAAAGAGATGAAGGAGATAAATGGGGGTTGGCAAATGGGATTGAGGAGACACATGCAAGGAGATGTGCTGCTATACCCCTGTAAAAGTCACTGGTCAGACCCCATATGGAGTACTGTGTACAGTACTGGGCACCCGTGCTTAAGAAGGATATGACAGAACTGGACCACGTTCTAAGTTAACAAAAGGAGCGTGGTGGCCTAGAGTACAATGAAAGAAAAGTTAGGTTTAGTTTAGAAAAGAGACGCCTGAGGGGTGATCTAATAACTATGTATAAATATATTCAGGGTCAATCCTACAATGTATTTATACCCCGGAGTGTAACCATAACCCGAGGGCATCCACTATGGTTAGAGGATAGGGGCTTTTTCCAGGAACATAGTAGGGAACTCTTCTCTGTACCAGCAGTGAGACTATGGAAGTCACTGCCAGAGGAGGTAGTTATGAAGGATACAGTAAAGACTTTCCAAAGTGGCCTGGCTGCCTTCCAGGCATGTAATAACATTTCCAGCTACGGCTACTAGACCGCTTGAAGGTGAAAAAACAGGCTGAACTCGAAGGACTAAAAGTCCTTACATACTATGTTACTATTTCGGAATGCCCCGGTATGGAAAACCAGATGTGTCAGCTGGCGCTAGACATCTTCAGTTGGATTGAGCGCGGTGCACAAGGGAGCGGACAGCAACAGCTTTACTAAGCCGCTCAAATGTTAATGCCCTGTAATCTACAAGATTTTTAATTAAAATGCTAAGGATACATTGCAATAACATGACTATGATGATCATAATGATAATGGATAATGAATATTATATATATTCACCTACATTTACTATTCTCTAATCTTCAGGAGGATAATACAAGTCAGAATATCGACGGAGGGAAGAAACTTTGAAAATCGAGCCATAAGGAACGATATTCTTGATGAAGGGAGGACACCCTGAGAAGCATCCAGAATGGATTGTGGACAATATGAAAGATAAATGCACGCCGGAAAGGAAGATGTTTGCTGTTTTAGATTTGTAAATAAACCTCTGTTATTTTCAATCAACTTCATTTGCGGTGTAGCAATTTTCACATATTTTCACGGCTGTTTTTGGCAATCGGGAACATGAGCAGTCACATTCTCAGCAGTGGGCGCCCTCCAGCTCCAAGCCTACCTGAATAGCTCCCCGTTGTTTGGCCTCAGAAAGGGAGCCACCAGAGGAGGCGAGTTCAGTGGTGACACACAGCGGAGCACCATGACTTGGGAAGGCCAGCTGCCAACCTGCTCGGGTTTTGTCTGCTTTAAAATGGTTGTGTGAGCCCTTCACTCCAGCACCCCTTACAGACAAACCCGTGCCCATGACATATCACACAGACTTTTAGATTCTTACCTGCAAACACCCCTCCAAATTCGGGGAAGGTACCTTAAGTGGCTCATGAGAAACCAGGACAGAAACAGGCCAATTTTGAATTCCAGATGTTCTGGCACTCCAAGCCTCACCCCCCATGTCACTAGCTAACTCCATTTGCAGATACAGATCATTGAAGAACCTGGTGCATCCGGGTATTAAGGCATAATTTGCACGTGCTCACATACTGTAAGACATTCTGGTAGAAATTCTTTTATCTAGGCCATTCATGGCCAATGCAAACACTTGAAAAGCATTCTCTGCCTTTTACTTGTAATTAAAGATCCCTTTCTTCCCCGTATACCGACTAACCACCAGTCTCTCTAACCAGGCTTATGATGCTTTTCTGGCACTCCAAGCCAGCCTCAAACACCCTCGGGATTATGCCATTATGTTCTGGCAATTCCATCCCCCTCTCCACCTGCCACTACTCACCTCCAGCCATGTGCTGGTGAGGTCAATTGTCCCGAACTTTGCTGACTTTGATACACAATTAGCGCAACTTGAACGGTGTTCAAGTCAACAGACAATTGTAGGAACACAGATCTAGAGGTAGATGTAGCTCAAATAATAAAACCAAAAAAGGACACACAGGTTGAACATCGGGACTTTGCCGTTAGCAATGTGTTTAGCATCCAATTAATGGATAAATATTGGCATGCTTTAAAGAGTGATACCACCCTGGGCCCAGTTTTGCTCGATAGACCTAGGGGTCACGCACAGAAGGGCTCCTAAACTTAAAGGACCTTTTGGCCAATAGCTTTCTTGATCCTCGTAATCCATAGCACTTATTGGATACCATTCTACATGGCTTTTACAGATGCTCTACCTCCTGTGGATGGAAGACCTGCCCACCTATTGAGAAACCAAAAAGTCTTTATATAATACCGAATCTGGGAAAACCCATAAAATGACAACATTCTTGTCATGCACTTCTAAATGTGTAGTATAGCTTAGTTTGGTAAATGGCTATATGTGGGCAGGACTACCCGCTAAATAAAATGTGCATATGCGAGCACATATATGGAGGTGTGATGCTCAGTGTGTCTGCACGCTTTAAAGTGGACCAAAACACACCAAACCTGTGAAATACATTTGGCCAAAGCTCCTGTTGATACTCCCTTCTTAGGGTGTATAAGTAGAAATGGATACTTTTTCATGTAGTATGGCAGGCGATCATCATTGCATATGTATGGCAACAATATCATTGCCACTCATTATAGTAGAAATTAAAATTGACAAAACGTGAAGCAATTCAGGGGGTGCTAGTAAAAAACGTGGCCTGCTTTAGGACCACACATTAATCTAACCCTGCATTCATATCCTTTATGGCAGTGGTCCTCGACTCTTTTCTACAAGGCCCACCAACAGGCCATGTTTTTCCATCTCCACGTAGCTGCGCTAATTGCTTCATCTGTTCGTCTGTGTCGAGATCTGCAAAACCTGACCTGTTAATGGGCCTTGTAAGAGAGGGTTGAGGAGCCCTTTCTGGGACTTGAATGGGTGGATAAGCACTGGAGGGGATAGAACATGGCCATGGAGGTGTCCAGAAGGAACTCTAAGAGGAACTTTCATCTGGACACTCTCGCCCCCATGGGTCTTAATATTGAGTTTGATCTCAGTAATTTCCCTGAAGCTTTTTTTTCTCCCACTCCTGCCTATTTTATTATATATATATATTACATTCCACAGTACGCTTTGCTTGTTGCTGAAGCGTCACCTTTTATTAAGCTACGCTGTCCATGGTGCTGGAGCTTAAGCTTTTTGTAAGCGTCGCTGTCCACGGTGCTGACAAGTGGTGGTCACTTAGACATGAGAATTTCAACATTCAACACAACGCAAACCATGGTGGATAGTGTAAGAAGGTACTAAAGGAATAAAATGTTTATGTCAATTATCTCAATTATTAATGAATTATTATTATATCACTAATATTACTGAAAAATAGGTAACTTGGATGAATGGAGTGGATTTTACCTGGTTATTATGATTCTGATCCGGGGGATGATTAATAAGGAAATGATACAGATATCATAAATTATAAGGTTTATTTTGGTGAAATGCATCAATGTTCATTATGTATATATGTGTGTGTGTATGTAGAGATATGTGTATACACAGACTTGAGTCAGTTTTCTCTTATTTACTTCAACTACTTCAGTGAACCCATATGTAAGGTATAGTGTTACATGACGTCTTGTAATAGGAAGAGTTGGAGGAGGGGAAAAGGTTTGACCATAAGGACAAAGGACGAAGTCTTTCGGTTTCTTAGCTTTGACTCTGTGAATGGACAACATGTAGGAGATTGCCATACTGGCAGTATGATGGGGGTGGGGCAGAAGACAAAAGACTCTAGTTTGAATTAACCTGAGAATGATTGCTGCATTTTTCTATGGACACTGTTTACAATTCTGGACATTGCAACTTCATATCATATTTACACCATTCATATTATTTTCCTGTAATGTAATCAGCTCTATTTTATATTAAATCCATTTATTGATTTTTGGTTTCGGCCAATACTTGAAGCACGATAGCCGAGATCATTTTTGGATGGCCCAGTCATTGTTAAAAAGTTAAACAAGGAAAAAGAATAATATCACAAATGGCGATATTTTACAGATAGTCCATTACTTTCTATTCACTTTAATATGCCCAGGTGACCCTTACTTATGCTTTATAATACCTTGACATGTGCTATCCTTTCTCATGTGACTGAACCTATATGGATCTCTATGTACATTACAGAGCTTTAGGGAGCGGCACTACTGGACCAGTTTTATTATATCCTGGACATCCGATGGTGGCCCCACAGCCCTCTGTGCAGAGGTTGGTATTTTCGCTGCCCACGTGTAATAAAATCTGCAGGGATGACACTAACGTGCCGATTTCTGTCTTGCAGAAGTGAAATGCCCTCAGCGCATGTGTTCGCTGGCATGGGTGGACACGTCTGTGGGTGCCCTTGCCAGGCGACAGTGGTCCCACAGCTCGCTGTGGCAAGGTTGGTCTTTTCTCCGTCTGTCCATGTCTCATAAAAGCTTCAGGGATGTCGTTAACGTAGCAATTTCTATCTTACAGAACTGATTTGCCATCAGCAACTGGGAACGCTGGCACGGGTGGGTGGGTGTCGGGCTACCCTGGCCAGGCGACGGTTGTCCCACAGCCCCCTGCGGCAAGGTTGGTTTTTGTTTCGTCTGCCTACGTCTCATAAAAGCTGCAGGTATGATGCTAACCTTGCGATTTCTATCTTACAGAAGTGGAACAACTGTGACCGCTGGTGCCCCCGTGGACCCTGAGCTGGAGACGGCGCATGCACCAGCGCATCAAGTTCATGAAAACGATGACCTGGTCTCTCCGCATCTCAATGCAGAACACAATGATCAACCAGAGATGCCATCTCGCCCTTTCTCCGCCACAGCAGTAACTGAAGAGGTCACACTGGTCCCAGTGCCACCCGTAGAGATGATTGCTGTTGAGGAAGAAAAAAAACAACGTGATAACAGCTGGTCCAAATTAAAGGTATTATTATTAAATGATTACAAGAGATTACAACAGAGTGATATACAGCAATACACTCTTATGCAATTCTGGGAGCGCGCTCCAAAGCAACCAGTAACAGTATCAGTAACATTTTTTATGCTGCTTGAATAGGGTGGAGGATGCAGTTTCAGCCAATAGCAAATCCAAGTTCAACAGCTGACAGAGTAAAAATCTTTAGCTGACAGAATAGAAAATGTCCCAAATCCATATCTTGATGAGCAGGGTGGAGGTCTGTACTACAAGCACGCGAAGAACATATTGATCAGATAACTTGTAACTTGTAACTTTAGCAAGCAGAAAAGTTTGAGCGCAGCAAAATATACCTTACAGAAAGTTACATTATTCTATTAATATCAAAAAATACAGCAATCCATATTAATTCCATTAATTCTTTAACATTTTCACCCTTTTTATAATTTTATTATAACACATCTTTATTCAGAGAATCTTAGCAACAGTATCCAACAGGTGCACCCCAGCACCGGTCCCCGCCCATGGTCTTGCGAGACACAAGGCCTATGGACTCTGTGCACGTTGATCGCAGGTTTGGGTTGTTTCTTCCCTGGAGATCACAGGCGGTCACCAACTGCTCAGGCGTAACTGCGGGATCCTTTATCAGAGATGATGTCCTCCACCTGGTTCCAAAATCACCGGAAGGGTCAACGTGGTGAAGCAGATGGTCAACAGGACCGCTGGTCAGATGGTCGATCATCTCTGAGGTTGCCGAGACTCTCCTTAGGGATCGGGTGAGTCCATCCCTTTGCTGCAGCGAGAAACACAAAGCATTACTAATATGATCTTATGTTGTCATATGTAAATAGCAAAGATTATTTCTAACCACTACAGTTAATACACCTTTAAATCACTTTTAAGAAAGTCAGAGCAGGACCAAGTATCTTGCTTTGACGGGAGGGAAATACTTCACAGGCCTTGGCGTACATTTCGTTAGCCCAAATTCCTAAGAACTTGAGGTAAGGAGACAATAGTCATTCCGCAAAGGCATGCAGTACTGATACTACTCAGAACTCTACCTCTTTCTGGTTAGCATCAATACTTAGATTAGGCCTAGAGCCTTAATCACCATGCACACCTGCAGTGTTTCCCTCCATGTGGAAAATACACTTAGATGCCATTATTGTATAAATAAAAAGAGAAATATACAACTTCTTGAAGATTTTCAAAGTAACCAATGACTTATGTACACAGTACAAATACATAAACAGCAGCACAATTAACAATAAGGCAAAACAACCAACAAGGCTCCTTTTTTGCCACTGAAGTCAACTTCTGTCTCTTTGATTCTCAGGCTCTTTTCTCTCTCTAACATTTGACTGATGCAATTAATAACTCATCTGCACTTAGTATCTCATGACTGTATCCGGAGATTTCTGCAATGGCAAACACATCCAGTAAGAAAACTGTAAATCGAAACCACGCAAAATTCATAACAAAGCCTTTGAATACTCTGTCCAGTGGTCATATTCAGCTGCTACATACTTATCTTAAAAGATTTTTCATCTTTCATCTTAACTTAAATATAAGAATGACAAATGGGCATAAACAATTTAATCATCTTATACATTTTTCTTAGTGGGCTTCTATAGTTTTTTTTTTTTTTTAAATCAAATATAATTCCAATAACGTCTTGTTCACCAGGATATACTAATAAGAGTCACACTTCAGATAGTTGGATGCAGTTCTGCAATCTCTGAAATGGATAGTTAGGCCTAAGTATGCACTGAGTAAATACACTATGTTACCTGGACAACAGGTATTCATATAAACTAAATTAAATTTCAATATTGCTTATATCTGAAACAATGTAATGTACTGTACTGGGCTGAATAAGTTAGACAATGACACCTACTGGGTTATGGGCTATGTCTTCTTGAGGCACCATCGAAAGGCAATAAGTCCAGCGGTGCTTCTCCTGAAGCAGACTTATGCTTTGACACTTATTACCCACAGTTCTTCGAACCTGAGCCAACCACAAAGACCTGCTTCTTCTGCAGTCTCAGCTTGTCAGCAAGTGGCACTGAGTCTCTCAGGTGAGATTTGTATTGGGTATGAACCTTTTCCAGAAGTGCCAGCGAGTGTGAGGGCCTCATATGAATTCATGATCAGGATTCATGGCTGTCACTGTAACTCTCATTAATTTGTTTGTTATACAACAACATCATAAAACCATTCCATCTATAACCTTTCTCATAAGCTAATCTATCATCAGTGCACACATTTTGCCTTCCACCTAATGCCAATTCATACATTTCAGTGATGTGTTCTCAATTCAGCCATTCATGCTGAAAGCAAAATTTTCACCTTTATCATCCACTATCAAAAAAAAAAAAAACTTCATCACGTATGATCCTTCATGGTGATAAATTACTATCCTTTAATTAAAAATCACACTAAATATGTACTTCTGAAAGTAGAAAATGCAGAAGAGAGGTAAGGGGGTGTCTCTGTCTACATCAACTAAACAAACATTTTATCACATAGCAAGTGATTGTTCCATGAGTTCAAACACCTTTTAATACCAAAAAATGTAACCATAATACATATTTCCCCTCTTTTTTGAACTCTGTGGAACAAACTTAACTTCGTTTAGCTATGTTCAGCTCTTAACGTTAGTAATTCAGAAAGGTCAAAAATACTACTAGCTCATACTATATTTAAAACCTTTACCAAGTGTGCACCCATGAGGTGAACTTGCATTTTGTCCTGAGGACTTCTTCAAGACAGCAGTAATGATCACTTTAAAACATGCTGGAGTGCTCAAAATTATATAACTGTATGTAAAAACTTCTTAGTATTCTTAAGAAACCTTATTAAGACTATATGAAAATGTTTAAAAAATGACTGGTAAGCACTATTGACCTTTAAAAATAAGGCAACCTCTTAGCATGGTGATTACATTGTGCACAAACAGCTGCTCAAAACGTACCTAAGCTTTGAGACCAATATCATGAAGGAATTTATTTTTGCTTCTAACTTTCAGACTAGCATAACAGCAAATTTCTTAAACCAATTACCAATTCTTATCTTAAAGTGGACCAACAGTCAAAAATGACTTAAACCAGACAAACACAGCTCATATGCATCTTTCCCCTGAGTAATTTAGTTTACTGCACATAAAGTTAATTTACCCTTTTCTAACTCTTGCTGTGATAAATTTTCTAACCGTGGTAAACTTTTAAAAACAAAATGTCTGCTCATGCACTTGCAGACCACCTACAAACAGGAGGTAATGCTTGAATTCATGTTACTGTGCATTTTCAGTTTTGTCAGTTGGCAGAGGAAGCTCCAAAATGGCCACCACATCTCCCTTCCAACTATACCAAGCTATTGGTCTAGTTCAAGGAATGTCAGCTATATTTCAAGTTTATTAAATTCATATATATATATACCTCTCAATCATAAAATTAATCATATACTTCTAAAATATAGATAAATATTCAAACCATGATGGATTTCGATTTCTAAAGTTCTCATAGAATAATTATCTTCACAGCTGCTGTTAAAACATAAAAATATAATACATAAATATCAAATAATTTACACAATTTCCAGGAGAACAAGGTCGGATCCTTACTTTGCTCTATGGAAATTATCTTCCAGATACAATTATCCATATATCATATTACATATTGTATACGTACCACCTTAAAATTTAAATAACTCCCTTGTCTGCCAGAAGCTCCCAGAGAGTCCAGCTTTCTGAGCTGGCTTTTCACAGAAATCTATAAACAGCTTATCAGACAAGTTACATGACAGCTGTATCTGATCCCCGTAGTCTCTGACAGGCAGGGCAGAGTTACAATAACTCTGTAGTGCTCTTTTGAAAAAATATCTCTGAATGTTTTCTCATTCATTGCTTAATTCATATTTTATTTTATTTTTTTCCACTATTTTTCCTATTTATTTATTTATTTATTTATTTTTTAGCGTGTCATCTGTGTCCCTGAAAATCACCTTTTATATCCATTTCTTGCACAGGAATTGTTTTCCTTGGGATTTCCCAGATGCATCCATTATCATTACTTTCTGGGACCCTTTTCTCCTGCACTTCCTGAACGTTTCTTTGGAATGAGCTAGCTAAACTCATCACCGCTGAGACAGACTTGCCCCGCCAATCAGAGTGGGCAGAGACAAGTTTGTCATGAATCTCCCTATTTAATCCAGCCACCAATGTGGCAGTTAGCATCTTTCCTATGCCTTGATCATCTAAGTTGCCCCCTGCCTCTTCTACAACACTTTAAGGCCCTTTTTGTGTTGTCAAATACCTTGAGGCTGACCTGTCTGATTCCCCCTCCACTTCTCAGGGTTCTCCAGACGAACTGAAAATGCGATGTAAAGAGGAAGGACGCCGGTTTTTACAAGAGGCACTCCTTAAATCACCCCCTGCTGATGGAATTCACCAATTACTTGAAGGGCACGCTGGGAGTAAAGAATCCCGGCCAGGAGGTAGAAAACGTTGCGCGATTCCTTTATTTCATGAACCCGGAGCAAGCGAATTTGGAATTTGTGAAGAACATACAGAAAACCCAGCTGTTCCTTACAAAGCTGCGGGAGCTCAAACTATCCATGCAAACGATAAGCAATTACTTGAAACACATTTGGAGGTTTCTCAACTTTCAGCTGAAGGCCACCAACCTCGCAATCGAAAACCCCACCATGTTCAATCACTGCAATTATTTTGTCAGTGTCACGAAGATATTCAGAAAAGGCTCTGTAAGGGAATCTGAGGAAGTGATACGCAAAAGGTGAGTCAACTGCTGATATCACCTTCTCTAATAAGACAAATTAATGATTAATCACTCACAGAATATTAAGGTTGATCAATAAGTTGTATTAACAATAATATTTAATTATATTATATATAGTTATATATAGTTATAGTAATATTTAAAAAGCAGGAATACGAGATTTATTTTATCAGTTTTAAATAAAATAGCGGTCTTAATGTTTAAAAAAAAAACACCCCTGCGGTGGCAGCACGAACAGTGCACAAAACTGCTTTACCTGCTCTTTGCTCATGGCCGCCCGTTCAAGTGAATGGCCTGGAGCGGCCTGCGCAAAGAACGGGGGGAGGCCGCTCGGTGCCGCGGTGAAAGATTGCAATACCCAGTGGATTTAGCGCTAAAGACATTTATGGAATTTTTTTTTTTTTGCATTACCAGACACATTGCTTTGACCACTTCAAACTATACGATAGAGGACTGCCGCAAAGTTCTGGAGGTCGCCAAACCCTCTTTTTTAAAAAGTCTCAAAAGAGCCGAGGATGGAAAGGAAGATGAAAAAGACCGGCTGGAAATTCTTTACTACCTGGAGTCGTCGCTCATTTTGCAAAATCTCCAGAGACCGTGCGTAGTGAAAAATTTATTGGTAGGTACCTCTTCCTCCTTTTTCGTGTTTCTTTTTTTGATTTTCAGAGGCTAAATTGTTTACACCCATTGACCCACAGGTTTCTGAATGGAAGGCGAGGAGTCCATGCACCTACGAGGGTGACAATTTAGTGACCATTGGCGTCAATTCATAAAACTGCATCCCAGCAAGTGGCATCGTTTGCGCTTAAGGAGGAAGAAAAGGTAGGATTTCCCCAAAGCCTTTTCCCTAATTCACAGGCTGGCAAATGTGACTCTCCGGCAATTTCATAATGTCGCTTCTCTTTGCTCCATCCAGTGGTTTACGGTCTGCTATGAAAAAGTGAGGCCTAACTTTCTACGTCAAGACTCCCCAAAGGACGCATTCTTCCTGTCCACCACGGGCAGTGCAATTTATAATCTTACTAACGATATGAGGCGTTATCATATAATGTGCATTTATTTGTTATTTGTATTTATTTTGATTTTCTCTCCAGGTATAATCTTCCACACGTGTCCAGTCAGGTGGTCAGGAGGGTCTGTGAGACGTGGACAGTCTCTAAGTATTCAGACACGCAAAAGTTTATATTCGCGAAGTACCTTTCTCATTCCAATATGACGGCTGAAAGAAACTACAGGGAGAAGACCCAGAATATTTGCCACGGCTATAAGCTGGTGACCCAAGCGAGGGCAGGACATGTTAGGGCACCTCCAGCAAACTCATTGAGGTGCATGGCAGTGCGTGTGTCTGTACCTGCTTAGCTATACTTTGGGGGCATTGACCTTTACACACCAATGGTGTGGGGACCTTTGACTTTGTGTGGACCAAAAATCGACAGAAAAGTGGCCACGCCAAACACCAAAACCTAGTGTGTGTGTATGTGTGTGTGTGTGTAAAGTGGTTAATGGGGACTTTCCCCTTAGGCTACCCTTAGAATGTATTTTTAGGCAAAGATGGGGCCGAGTCTGCTGAGGCAGCATACGATGGTACCACAAGTACAGAAAAGTGCCATGTGACCAAAATCATTTACCACTGGACATTGATTCAAAGCAAAAAGTGTACAAAAATAGGATGCAGGCAGTAAGGCCTTCCTTTTGTGTTTTGATTTGCGGTGAAAATAAAGGTGATGCAAGGATTGCACTTCCTCGGGACACCGACCCATCTGCACAGCAGAATGGCGGCTCCTCTAATTTTCTGCTGGGTGAAAAAAGAGTTTGTATTTAAGCAAAAAATAAAACAGCAGTGTGGCCTATAGGAGTGGTTCAGGCAGCAGCGCCATTTGTTTTTCACACACGGGCATCCCATAAAGGGGGAGACTCAAGGGAGGTGGTTGCTTTTCTAACACTGTTAGCATCGCTATAGATGTCAAGTTCCTTTACCCAAGCCCTATCCATGAAATAAAATAA
Source organism: Gastrophryne carolinensis (assembly GCA_027917425.1). Lineage (NCBI taxonomy): Eukaryota > Metazoa > Chordata > Amphibia > Anura > Microhylidae > Gastrophryne > Gastrophryne carolinensis. Next base: position 3,646,538 of record CM051244.1, read on the forward strand.
CCTGCTCCGAAGCACACCTGTACCACTGACTTATTCATAGGATATCATGAAAGAGGGAATCCCAATAAAGAAGGGCATGGGGTGTGTTATGAGCATTGTAATGTCCCATGTCTGCTTGCTAAACTTCTTGTCCCCCTGGACAAAGGCATGGGGGTACTGCTGGGCCTGAGCCAGCCATTTCCTGGGGGCTGGTGGGGGTGGTGAATACCTGCTCACCAGCATCATAGCTCTGCTTGCTAACCTTAACTTTGTTTTCCACAGAGATGAAGAAACTGCGGCAAATGAGGCCCCCGAATCCCCTGGACCAACAGGAACCCGTACGCCATCGCCCCAGCCTGGAACATCAAGGTAATTTTGTGGAGCTGGAGGGGGGATCTTATAGATGTGATGGGAATGGCTTAGGTCAGGAGCACCCCGTCAGCTGCAGGGATGGGAATGATGATCATGGGGATGGATCGTGGAAAGGTAAGTAATTGCGGGCCACTGCGAGGGGCTCACACAGTGGGGCATGCCCCAGTTTCTCTTAGTTTGTAGAGCCGGTGATCGGCCCACTCCAAAGTGTCTCCAAGTCCAGGATTTTCACTATCCCGGGTTTAGTTTCTTTAGCTAGGGGCACCCCTTTTTTTGGGATGCTCCCCATGTAGTGTGGATGTATTGCCCCAGCAGCATCCCAATGTTGGATGCTCCACAATGTGTAACTCCCAGCATCGCCCATAAAAACACACTTTTTCCCAGTCCCACGGCACATACGTGGACTGACGTTTAATGGGCATTGCACGCCATGCATGAGAGTAGCTGCATCCCCGGCTCCCTTTAGAAAATGATGCTGGGGATGCATCCAGCATGAATTACTTTGCTGTGGGGGCTTTGGCATTGCGATTTGGGATACAGATGCTGGCCCTGGAATCTCTATATAATGCAGGCCCAGCCATGTTGGGTTTTGCTCCACTTTAAGTTTAACACCGGGGTACTTTAAGTTTAACACCGGGGTGCTGCTAGAGATCAGCCATAAACACAGGCAAATGCTTATAATAAACACGTGTGTCTCATGTATATTTCTGCTCTCATGTTAGTGACATGATGGAAAGGGTTAAAGCAGCTAGAGTCTGCAGAGCCCCAATAATATGATACAATCAGGGGGGTGGCCATAGTGATCCCTGCACCTGGCCCAAGTTTGATACATTGTGGGTGTCCAGGCCTAAGTCACAGCAGCTCATTTTCTGCTTCCTCAAGACACTGGAAGGATTGGTAAAACTTTTCTATTCTATTCTATTCTATCCCTCTTGAGTTCTGTTCCACTTTCAAATGCCCAAAGTGAAAAGCCCCACCCCAGGGTTTTTTAACTATCCCTTGTTCTGACCCGTGCCCATGGGGCATCTAATTTTGGCAGGCCCCACTGCATGACACCCCTTAGATCACCTCACCAGACACGTCTCTCCTCTAATAAGCTTCTTTGTTCCTGCACATTAATGTGCGGCTGGAGAAGCTTAAAGTGGACCAAATCCCAGCACCATTGATTCCCTCCCCATGGGGCATTCAACATCGGGATGCCCCCCTGTGTGAAAGCCCCAGGTCACCCTTGTTCTGACCAGTGCCCACGGGGCATCTAATGTTGGCATTTTGTGTGATTAGTAATGCTCTGTTTTGTGCTCCAAATGACTAAGTAGCGTTAAAGAGGAACAACACACTGAATTTTCACTTTTCAGGGGGTTGTTCTCCATGGTGGGATCCCAAATCGGGACGCCCTACTGTGTGTATCCCCCCAGGTCACCTGACCAGTGCCCATGGGGCATCTAATGGCATTTTGTGTGATTAGTAATGGTCTGTTTTGTGCTCCAAATGAGTAAATAGCGTTAAAGAGGAACAACACCCTGTATTTTCACTTTTTGGGGGGTTGTTCTACACGGAGGTATCGCAAATCGGGACGCCCTACTGTGTGCATCCCCCCAGGTCACCTGACCAGTGCCCACGGGGCATCTAATGTTGGCATGCCCCGCTGCATGACCCCCCATGTACAAACCTCACCAGACACCAGAACCTAACCAGCTTCATGCACATCAATGTGCGGCTGGAGATGCTTAACATGTACCAAATCCAATCATGACCGGCCCTGGAATTTACAAGATTCCCTGGCCGATGGATTCCCTCCCCCAGGCATCCAATATTGGGATGCCCCACTGTGTGAAACCCCCAGATCGCCCTATTCACTTGCCTTGCTTCCGAGGCCAATGGCGCTTACGCAAGCTGTGGCTGCATCACAGCTATCCCTCTAGCAGGGCGCGTGCCCTCGCCAGGGATTTGTGAATGGCCGACGTGGGCACGCTTCCTGTTACAGGGAAGTGGGGATGCGGCTGCCAGCGTGCTCGGAGCCGCTTTCCTTGGATGTTGTGATGTCAGCGGCGAAGGGCGGCTGCACATGTGCCCTAGGAGCGGGAAGAGGTGAGTAGTGTTTGGCAATCCAGGGGGTTGAATCTTTAATTTTCCAGTGCCGGCATTCTTGGGTTTTGTTCTACTATAAATCCCCATTATTGGGACACTTTAGACTATCCTGTGTTTGGTCTTTTGTCCTGGGGCCCAGACAATAGTCCGCCAGGAGCAAAGAATTCTGTGTCCATCACAATCATGGCTACACTTCCGTGTAGTTTCTCCAGCCGCACATTAATATCCAGACAGAAAAAGCTCATTGTAGGAGAGCCGCGGCCTGGAACATGGCTGAGTTATGTGTAGCCACCCATCTGGGAGTTTCACCAAATACTGATTTAGGCTGCCCTACTATGTCTACCCCTTGAGATAGAGGTATTGAAAGGCTTGGCAGTTCCTGGGGAGGAGATACCTGGTCACCAATGTCAGAGCTCTGCTCGCTAACCTTAACATTCATTTTGACAGAGATGAAGAAACTGCGGCAGAAGAGGCCCCCAAATCCCGTGGCCCATCACGAATCCGTGGCCCTCGCCCCCAGCCTGGCAGAGCAAGGTAATTTAGTGTAGCAGTTTGGGGGGGGCTCTATTTCTGACTTTCTGCCTGCTAAGTCAATACGTTTAATGTTTTCTGCAGACGTCGACAAGTGTTATCAAGTGAAGAAGACAACGGTGAATCATCCGGAGGAATTGGACAGCGACGATAATGTGTACCGGCAATCAAGGTGCGTAGATACTTGACTCTGTAACATAACCCTAAACAGCCAGCCCTGGAATCTCCAAGATTCCTTGGATGGCCACTAGCCTTCCCCTGAGGCCGCCTCTTGTTCTCCTCATTGATTCAAATCAGAGCTGTTTGCCCAGTGATTTAATTATGGCAATGGGCTCCGATTGGACTAGAGCCCGTGCGTGCACCTTTCGACCGTAAAGAAGTGATTTATGGGAGATCTGGGGGCATGGCAAAATAGGGATGCCTCCGGTGCACAGAACAGAACAAGGGATAGTTAAAATCAGGGGTCGTGTCCCACTTTGCAAAAATTCCCTTGCCCTCAGCTGACGTGTGCAGAAATTGGCAGTCGTGCACATAAAACTGGACCAAAACCCATGATTGTTGATTCCCTTGATTGCGTGAGCTGTGGCCGCATCCTCGCTATCCCTCTAGCAGTGCGCGTGCCTCCTGCAGGCAAGAGCAACACCCTGGACCATCAAAATAATAAAAAGACTATCCCAGAAAGTAGTCCACCAGCACAATTGTCCGCAGGAGAAGCTAAACAATATCCTAGAGTCTCAGACTCCAGGGCCGGTTTTTGTCCTCTGGGGTGCTACTAGAGCCCTGTAAAATAGCATACATACAGGGGTTGCCATGACGACTCCCCCACCCTGCCCAAGTTTGAAACCTTATGGAGGGAATGTGATTTCAAGCTGCTCATCTTGTGCTTTTCTTCAACCTCTAAGCGGACCAAAACCGGACCTAGTGTTTATAAGACGCTAGGTGTGATTAAGCATGCACACACCTAGTGGAGACATCTCATGTATGGTTCTACTGCTCCGCGTGGCCACATAACTGAATTGCTGCTGGGCTCAGCCCCACAGCTGAGAGATGCAAAGAATGCTCCGCGTTCATCACAATCATGGCTACACTTCCTTGTAGTTTCTCCAGCCGCACATTAATATCCAGCCAGAAAAAGCTCATTGTAGGAGAGCCGTGGCCTGGAACATGGCTGAGTTATGTGTAGCCACCCATCTGGGAGTTTCACCAAATACTGATTTAGGCTGCCCTACTAGGTCTACCCCTTGAGATAGAGGTATTGAAAGGCTTGGCAGTTCCTGGGGGGGGGGGGGGGAGGGGGGAGATACCTGGTCACCAATGTCAGAGCTCTGCTCGCTAACCTTAACATTCATTTTGACAGAGATGAAGAAACTGCGGCAGAAGAGGCCCCCAAATCCCGTGGCCCATCACGAATCCGTGGCCCTCGCCCCTAGCCTGGCAGAGCAAGGTAATTTAGTGTAGCAGTTTAGGGGGGGGGGCTCTATTTCTGACTTTCTGCCTGCTAAGTCAATACGTTTTATGTTTTCTGCAGACGTCAAAAATCATAAAACTGCGTCCCAGCAAGTGGCATCATTTGCGCTTAATAAGGAGGAAGAAAAGGTAGGATTTCCCCAAAGCCTTTTCCCTAATTCACAGGCTGGCAAATGTGACTCTCCGGCAATTTCATGATGTCGTTTCTCTTTGCTCCTTCCAGTGGTTTACGGTCTACTACGAAAAAGTGAGGCCTAACTTTCTACGTCAAGACGCCCCAAAGGACGTATTCTTCCTGTCCACCACGGGCAGTGCAATTTATAATCTTACTAACGATATGAGGCGTTATCATATAAAGTGCATTTATTTGTTATTTGTATTTATTTTGATTTGCTCTCCAGGTATAATCTTCCACACATGTCCAGTCAGGTGGTCAGGAGGGTCTGTGAGACGTGGACAGTCTCTAAGTATTCAGACACGCAAAAGTCTATATTCGCAAAGTACCTTTCTCATTCCAATATGACGGCTGAAAGAAACTACAGGGAGAAGACCCAGAATATTTGCCACGGCTATAAGCTGGTGACCCAAGCGGGGGCAGGACGTGTTAGGGCACCTCCAGCAAACTCATTGAGGTGCGTGGCAGTGCGTGTGTCTGTACCTGCTTAGCTATACTTTGGGGGCATTGACCTTTTTTACACACCAATGGTGTGGTGACCTTTGACTTTGTGTGGACCAAAAATCGACAGAAAAGTGGCCACACCAAACACCAAAACCTAGTGTGTGTATATATGTGTGTGTGTAAAGTGGTTAATGGGGACTTTCCCCTTAGGCTACCCTTAGAATGTATTTGTAGGCAAAGATGGGGCCGAGTCTGCTGAGGCAGCATACGATGGTACCACAAGTACAAAAAAGTGCCATGTGACCAAAATCATTTACCACTGGACATTGATTCAGAGCAAAAAGTGTACAAAAATAGGATGCAGGCAGTAAGGCCTTCCACCACTGACTTATTCATAGGATATCATGAAAGAGGGAATCCCAATAAAGAAGGGCATGGGGTGTGTTATGAGCATTGTAATGTCCCATGTCTGCTTGCTAAACTTCTCTTTCCCCTGGACAAAGGCATGGGGGTACTGCTGGGCCTGAGCCAGGCATTTTGTGGGGGCTGATGGGGGTGGTGAATACCTGCTCACCAGCATCATAGCTCTGCTTCCTAACCTTAACTTTGTTTTCCACAGAGATGAAGAAACTGCGGCAAATGAGGCCCCCGAATCCCCTGGACCAACAGGAACCCGTACGCCATCGCCCCAGCCTGGCACATCAAGGTCATTTTGTGGAGCTGGAGGGGGGATCTTATAGATGTGATGGGAATGGCTTGGGTCGGGAGCGCCCCTCAGCTGCAGGGATGGGAATGATGATCATGGGGATGGATCGTGGAAAGGCAAGTAATTGCGGGCCACTGCGAGGGGTTCACACAGTGGGGCGTGCCCCAGTTTCTCTTAGTGGGTAGAGCCAGTGATCGGTCCACTCCAAAGTGTAAAGTCCAGGATTTTCACTATCCCTGGTTTATTTCTTTAGCTAGGGGCACCCCTTTATTTGGGATGCTCCCCATGTAGTGTGGATGTATTGCCCCGGCAGCATCCTAATGTTGGATGCTCCAAAATGCGTAACTCCCAGCATCGCCCATAAAAACACTTTTTCCCAGTCCCACGGCACATACGTGGACTGGCGTTTAATGGGCATTGCACGCCATGCATGAGAGTAGCTGCATCCCCGGCTCCCTTTAGAAAATGATGCTGGGGATGCATCCAGCATGATTTACTTTGCTGTGGGGGCTTTGGCATTGTGATTTGGGATACAGATGCTGGCCCTGGAATCTCTATATAATGCATGCCCAGCCATGTTGGGTTTTGCTCCACTTTAGGTTTAACACCGGGGTGCTGCTAGAGATCAGCCATAAACACAGGCAAATGCTTATAATAAACACGTGCATCTCATGTATATTTCTGCTCTCATGTTAGTGACATGATGGAAAGGGTTAAAGCAGCTAGAGTCTGCAGAGCCCCAATAATATGATACAATCGGGGGGTGGCCATAGTGATCCCTGCACCTGGCCCAAGTTTGATACATTGTGGGTGTCCAGGCTTAAGTCACAGCAGCTCATTTTCTGCTTCCTCAAGACACTGGAAGGACTGGTAAAACTTTTCTATTCTATCCCTCTTGGGTTTTGTTCCACTTTCAAATGCCTAAAGTGAAAAGCCCCCCGCCGGGTATTTTCACTATCCCTTGTTCTGACCCGTGCAGCATCTAATTTTGGCAGGCCCCGCTGCATGACACCCCTTAGATCACCTCACCAGACCTGTCTCTCCTCTAATAAGCTTCTTTGGTCCTGCACATCAATGTGCGGCTGGAGAAGCTTAAAGTGGACCAAAACCCAGCACCATTGATTCCCTCCCCATGGGGCATTCCAAATCGGGATGCCCCCCTGTGTGAAACCCCCAGGTTGCCCCATTCACTTACCTTGCTTCCTGGTACAACAGCCCTCGCATTCCCAGTTATCCCTCTAGCGCCAAACATTCAGCCGCCAGAAGCATGCCTCAGGTTGCTTGGGATGCCCCGGGGCAAAGCGCAACCCCCCCGGGACCATAAAATGAGTAAATGACGTTAAAGAGGAACAACACCCTAAATTTTCACTTTTCAGGGGGTTGTTCTACACGGAGGTATCCCAAATCAGGATGCCCCACTCAGTGTATCCCCCCAGGTCACCCTTGTTCTGACCAGTGCCCACGGGGCATTTAATGTTGGCATGCCCCGCTGCATGACACCCCATCGATCACCCCATGTACAAACCTCACCAGACACCAGAACCTAACCAGCTTCATGCACATCAATGTGCGGCTGGAGAAGCTTAACATGGACCAAATCTTAGCACAATCTGGAATTTATAAGATGCCCAATGGATTCCCTCCCCCAGGCATCCAAAATTGGGATGCCCCACTGTGTGAAACCCCCAGGTCACCCCATTCACTTGCCTTGCTTCCGAAGGCCAATGGCGCTTACGCGGGAAGCGGGGGATGGGGCTGCCAGCGTGCTCGGAGCCGCTTTCCTTGGATGTTATGATGTCAGCGGCGACGGGCGGCTGCACATGTGCCCTAGGAGCGGGAAGAGGTGAGTAGTGCTTGGCAATCCGGGGGGTTGAATCTTTCATTTTCCAGTGCCGGCATTCTTGGGTTTTGTTCCACTTTAAATCCCCATTTTTGGGACACTTTGAGAAGATCCAGATTTAAGAAACATAGTTCTGAAAGACTATGGTTTATTTTCTGTATGTTAGAGTAACGCTTTAACGCTGGACTTTTCTGTAATTGCTTTTGCAAGGCTTATCTAAGGAATGTGCTGCTTCGCATGGGGGGCTCTGGGAACTGAGAAAACTATGAAGTACTCCCATATTCAACCTTGTACATGGTCATAAATATTCTGTTCATTATTTTTAACTTAGGTAATTGTCTGTTCTGCGCATGCTCTAACTATGAAAGTTTTCAGCAAAAAAGGGGTCAGAAGCGCCCCCTGCTCAGTTTCTCTGAGGTTTTGCTACACACCTCGTTGAGTGTATTGATTCTCTTAGAGTATAACAATTGGGAATCAGACAACAGAAGCCAGACCAAGTCCGGTTAGTGACTTGAACATAACATTACGTGGCGCTCCGAACAGGGACTCTCTATAGTGGTCGCAAGAGGTATCGCACCCGCCGAACGGATCATCAACTGATGCCACCTCGGAACAGCAGACTTCAAAACCTGGCCAGGTAAGAGACAGCTTTTATGTACTCTTATACCCTGCTCTTCCCCTGTGAGGCATCAGCGGGTCCGTTCTAAGGTGAGATAGGCATAGCCAGCCTCTGCGAAAGAGGGTCATTTTAAGAATCCTAAGGCGCTTCTGTTGTCTGCATTTGTTTTGTCTGTTTGTATTTGTCTTGTCTGTCTGTTCCCTTAAGAATTTGTTATTTTTGAGAGTGTGATAATAAACTTTATGAGCCTGGCATTTAGTTAAAAACTTTGGAAGGTCATTAGACGCCCCATCCCACTGGCGAGGGGAAACCCGCTATAACCCAGTGACGGTGAACGCAAGTGGTGACCAGAAGAAGTTTTATATAAAAATGTTACCCTGTACGGTTCCATAACTCATTTAGGTGTGAGCCAGTTTGTCAAGTTGACTGGATTTGACGGCGCCTTTACGGTGCATGCCAGCCGATCCTGACTACGTTGACTTATAAGAACCACAGTTCCCAGGCTTAGTTAGAAGACCAGGACTAGTCGATAGGTGATTTCAGAAAATTAAAGCCAATATTGCTGGGATGGGAATAAGATACAATTAGTGTATCTAGGACTGTCACTTACCCATATGATAGGTGATGTGTTTGTGAGCCTAATTGTTTGTCTTGGATTATGTGTTGCTATTTGGTTAGCGTGTAGGATCACTAGACATTACCAGGGGAGACCCAGAGAGGTACTCCAGTTCCTAGTTCCTTAGGAGGAAGCCAAAGACGGCTAGCCCACAGAGAGGTTAGACCCCAAAACGGTACCTAGGGCCGGTTGCTAGGAAGATGGGAAAAGAACAGTCCAAAGAGATACCCCAGGAAGAGAAATGGCAGACATTGGAAGAAATCACCAGGGAAAGGTGTGGCTTAGATGCCGCTAGGAATTTGAAAAAGATTTGGAAGGAATTTAAGCTAGTTCATAAATGACAATTAGATTTAGGGAAATGGGAACAGATAGCTAAAGGGAAACATGGAATTATTTTTGACAAAGGATGGGATCATCAAGTGGAACGTGCTCTGAAACTTTCAAGTTTGGCAGAAAAGGAAGGCTGGACGTACAGTCCACATAGGAAACAATGGAATACTACACCATTGCTTCATCCCCAAGTAGACCCCATACCTGATGCTCCAACAGCCCCAGTACCGCCACCCCCATATGAAAAGACAGTAAAGAAAGAAACTAGTAAGTTGTATCCTAGACTCCCCATTGGCCAGTAACAGTACGTATGGTCCAGATCCAGGACCAGATGATGGCGATAGCGGCTTATGGCAATGCTATTGTGGAATGATAAATAAGGGTTGGGACAGAATGTGTACCCAGTGTAAAGTAAGGGAGCAGGATAAAGTAGTAAATGAAGAAGGAACATGGAAATGTGTAGTTTGTGGTTATAGAGGGATGGGTTTAGAACAAGAAAAATGTAATGTTTGTGGAGCAGATCAGCAAGGAGGGGATCCAGATGAGAGAATAAATGGTGTTAGCACAAGAAAGAAAAAAGTAAATTTAGTTACTGAAAAATCATGGACTTGCCATCACTGTATGACTTATGGTTTACCAGAAAATGTCACACACTGTCCAAGGTGTAAAACTTATAGATACGCAGGACCCCCTCCCAGAAGCAACACTTATAAATTAGTTGCGCCTGTGTTTACCCATACCAGGCAGATTCCAGATGCTCAAAATGCAGGTCAATTTATTAACCAAGAAACCCCTTATTATAAGCCATGGACTCCAGCTGAATGTATGGCTTTGTTGCAGAATGCACCTGATCCCCATACTAGCCCTTCTAGGTTTGGCAGGTATGTAATACAAATGATGGAGTCACATAATGCCACCTGGTTGGATGGAGAAGATCTTTGTAGGATGAAAATATCCCCTACTATGTTTCATCAATTTACTGATTATATGAGAGCACATGTACCACAGAATGTTAGACTTGGGGACAGTAGAACTGATTTTTTATTTTGAACATATATTGATGAAGGCTTAGATGTTGGAAATATTGGAGTTCAAAGGTTGTTTGTTAGAGCCTATATTGATGGTTTAAAACCAACCATTAAGGAAAAGTTAAAGGCTTCTATCCCAGATTGGAGAACTAACCATACTATGGCACAATTGTTAGCTAAAGCACAAGGCATAGAAATGGACTTGCAGGAAAAGCCCAAGATGCGCATGGTGGCTCAGGTCACTACAGATACTAGACCTAAGCAGGGAACTTTTCAAGGAAAAATGTTAAAATATTATTGTGACAAACCTGGTCATATTAAGAGGAATTGTAGAAAGTTTGCTGCTGATCAAGGAACAGCCCCCAATAAGTCAGAATCTAAAAGTAAAGAACAAGACTGACTATCGGCAGTAACATTCTCTGTACCAGCCAGAACACCTATAATACCGATTGAAATTGATGGCAAAACAGTTGAATTTTTGATTGATACAGGAGCGTACGCCCATTTCTAAGCCACTAGAGGGCAGACTTGGTCCACACATGTTTATCTCTAAATTTTTAGTCTGTGATTCAGCTCCTTACAATTTATTGGGTGTAGATAATTTAACTAAGTTACAAGCAAAAATTGATTTTCAAGAAGATGGTCAAGTTGTTCTAACTTTGCCTGACCATCCTGATGATTTAGAATATTGTATGCAAATACAAGCTCTTGAAGATTTTGAACTCACTAATGTACTTACAGAGAATGATCAAGATTTACTAAGAACTGTACCTGACCATTTATGGTCTAAGTCAGGGTCTGATATAGGACTTCTCCCTGTCTCACCAGTAGAGGTCCATATCAAACCAGGATCTACCCTACCACAGCTTAAGCAGTACCCTTTGAGCGCTGCACAAGAACAAGCTATAGGAGAACAAATTGACGAGCTTTTGGCCAAGGGTGCTTTGATTCAGATGCAATCAGGGGCTAATACTCCTTTGTATCCAGTCAGGAAAGGGGCTAATACTCCTTTGTATCCAGTCAGGAAAGGTTTTGGAACCAGGACAACCTGTGAAATACAGGATGGTACAAGATCTTAGAGCCATTAATAACAGTTTGGCTCCAATGACACCAGTGGTTCCAAACCCTCATACATTTCTTTCTCAAATACCGAGGACAAGCATGTATTTTTCTTGCGTGGATCTAACGGGAGCTTTCTTTTCGGTTCCTTTAGCACCTGAATGTTACCACCTCTTCGCTTTTCAGTCTTGGCAGGATGGAAACCATCAACAGATTGTGCACTTCTACAATAGGTAGACGTTTTGCTTCTTTGCTGCCCAGACAAAATCACATGTGAGGAGGGTACTTTGTCTCTTCTTACATTTTTGGCTGAGAATGGCTGCAAGGCTAGCAAAGAAAAGCTACAATTCTGCCAAACACAAGTTACCTTTCTAGGTCACTGCATTTCACAAGACACTAGACACCTTACTAAAGACAGGAGGTGACATGTTCTTGACTATTTCCACTCTAAGACACAAACAGTTAAGAGCGTTTCTACGACTCATCTCTTACTGTAGACAGTGGATTATGCATGCTAGTTCACTTATGCAACCACTGTATGATTGTGTCAAAGTCACTTTTTTTTTGCCTAACACCAGAAGCAAGAGATGCTTTTGAACAACTTAAACTTGCAGTCACACAAGCACCAGCTTTAGGTCTTCCTGATTATTCTCAGCCATTTACACTCATGGCTACTGAAATACAAGGACACGCTACAGGAGTTTTAAGGCAGGCACATGGCACAAAACAAAGACCTATTGCTTATTATTCGTGTAGCAGCAGTTTCTCTATTGGTAGACAAAGCTTCTGAAATTGTACTTGATAATGAATTAGCTGTGTCTACCAATCACGACATTCATGGGATTTTGTCACAAGTTAATCCCAAACACCTGTCAATGGCTAGACAGCTTAGGCTGCAGTGTACCCTTTTACTACCCCCAACAATTAAGTTTCAAAGATGTACTTCTCTGAATCTGGCGACTTTGTTACCAATTTCTTCAGATTCTGAAGGGGGGAGTGATAATAGTGAAGATTGAGAATTTTTTAGAATTTGAACATACTGAAGACACACATGACTGCATTGAACTTATGAAGCAAGAAACAATGGGTTTACCACATGTGCATGATACACCTTTAGAAAACCCAGAATTTGAATTTTTTGTAGATGGCAGCAGATATGCTGATGAAAAAGGACAGTTTCATACAGGTTATGCAATAGTAACTGAACATGAAGTGGTAGAAGCTGAACCATTACCACCTCATATGTCTGCTCAGGAAGCAGAACTTACAGCCCTCTCTAGGGCATTAATGCAAGGGGATTCTTAACAGCTGCGGGTACCCCTATTAGACATGCTGAATTAGTTAAATAAATTCTGACCAACCTGAACAATGTCAAAGAGGTGGCTATAGTAAAAGTAGCAGCCCACACAAAACAACCAAAGAGGCTAAAGGTAATGAAAAAGCTGACTTAGCAGCTAAACAAGCAGCTTTGAAGAAGATAGAGAGTGTAAGTGTAAATCTTACCCAGGAATCGGCGGTAAGTATGGAACTAATGAAAAATCTTCAGGACAAAGTGATGCCTGAGGAAAAGGAAAAATGGCTCAGAGCAGGAGCCCAGCAAAATGATGGATTATGGGTCAAAGGAAGCCGATTGTGCTTGCCTAGCTTCCTATACCCAGAACAGGCACAGGTATCACACCTGCCTACTCAGAGTGCAAACTCTATGGTAAGGAGTACCAATCAGACTTGGCATGCTCCAGGCTTTAGTAGCATGGCACGACAATACTGTGCAGGATGATCTGTTTGACGAAGAACCCAGGACAGGTTGTTAAGACACCTGTAAGACATCAACCTAGGTCTCTCTATCCATTTCAAAGGCTTCAAATTGATTACATCCAACTCCCTTAAGAGTGGACCCTTTGAGTATGTACTTGTGTGTATTGACTTGTTTTCGGGATGGCCAGAAGCTTACCCAGTAAAATCAGCAACAGCTAAGACCACGGCAAAGAAACTAATTACAGAGTTAATACCGCGTTTCGGCTTATTTAAGACCCTAGAATCAGACCGTGGCTCGCACTTTACAGGTGAAATAATGCAAAACGTGATGCAAATGCTAGGTGTCCAACAGTCCTTCCATACACCCTATCACCCACAGAGTTCAGGGAGTGTGGAGAGACTGAATGGAACGATCAAACTGAAGTTACAGAAAACTATGAAGGAATTAGGTAAACCATGGATAGATTGTTTACCAATTGTGTTATTTTCAATAAGATGCACCCCTACAAAGAAAACAGGGTTGTCACCTTATGAAATTCTGTTTGGAAGTGCTCCCAGAACTGGGTTGTACTTTCCACAACATCTTGCTTTAAAATGTGACGAATTAACTGATTATGTGATGCAGTTATAAAAACATCTCACTAAACTGCACAAGTGTTTTTGATTCTCTTCCAGACCCCGACCAGATAACAGAACTCATAATCTCCAACCAGGAGACTTTGTCTATGTAAAGAAACATTCTAGAAAATCTTTGGAATCAAGGTTTGAAGGACCCTTTCAAGTTCTTTTGACAACGCCTACTTCAGTGAAGCTTGAAATCCACTTGGATACACGCAAGTCATTGTAAAAAGGTTACAGGTCCAGAGGGAAAATGAAATATTTCCTCTTAATGATAATGGCTTTCTGCCTCAATATTTCATCCCCTGCACCTATAAGAAATAGAAGGGAGATAGGCACTCATCATCAAAAGTTACTTTTGCTAAAGTATAAATACTCTTACTAGACAAACTGATTTTGACAAATGTTGGATATGTAGTAAGTTACATCCTTCGTCTTCCCGGGTACCCCTCGTAGCCATCCCTATTCAATTACAGTATGAGAGAGTCAATAGTTCTGCTAATGAGATAAATTACCATTTAACGGGAAGAGCATATAGACCAGATTGGTGCTTCTTATTAGGAAATAAAAACCACACCCATATAGGAGCATCTACTTGTAAAGAGAGTTTGTTAAATAACTTTGTGAAATGACAGAGGACTACGAGTGCTGTACTTGGATACATAATACCTCATTAGAGATACCTGATTATTACTAAGTAATAAAAGGTCATAGAGAAGAAGTTCAAAAGATACAGAATAAAATCAGGAAATTTGCAAAAGACTGGTCCCCTTTTGGAGATTGGGGAAACTGGGGTGGTCCACTACAGTGGATCAAGAATATCTTGATTAATATTTTGGCATTGTGTCTTCTGGGTATAATGATTTATGTTCTAGTAAAACTAGCTCTTTGCCTTGTAGCCAGGATCAAGACACCTAAAGTAACACATAAACGTATCTTGATTGCAGATAATGCGCTTTCTAAATGAGTAACTATGTTTCTTTCCTTTAGAATTGACATATCTGTCAAAATTCGAGACTCTTCTTTGGAAGGATGCTGTTCAAGTACTTGGGGGATGGAACCAGTTAAAGAAGACCTGTGTTCCCCTAGGCAACTCGCCGGCCTGGGATAGTACCTGAGTGACTGAACTGGCTATAAACCTTCCGAAGTGGACACAGTCAAAGGAAAGAGAGATGAAGATGTCAAAGGGGGGAAATGAGAAGATCCAGATTTAAGAAACATAGTTCTGAAAGACTATGGTTTATTTTCTGTATGTTAGAGTAACGCTTTAACGCTGGACTTTTCTGTAATTGCTTTTGCAAGGCTTATCTAAGGAATGTGCTGCTTCGCATGGGGGGCTCTGGGAACTGAGAAAACTATGAAATACTCCCATATTCAACCTTGTACATGGTCATAAATATTCTGTTCTCATTATTTTTAACTTAGGTAATTGTCTGTTCTGCGCATGCTCTAACTATGAAAGTTTTCAATAAAAAAGGGGTCAGAAGCGCCCCCTGCTCAGTTTCTCTGAGGTTTTGCTACACACCTCGTTGAGTGTATTGATTCTCTTAGAGTATAACAATTGGGAATCAGACAACAGAAGCCAGACCAAGTCCGGTTAGTGACTTGAACATAACAACTTTAAACTTTCCTGTGTTTGGTCTTTTGTCCTGGGGTCCAGACAATAGTCCGCCAGGAGCAAAGAATTCTCAGTGTCCATCACAATCATGGCTACACTTCCTTGTAGTTTCTCCAGCCGCACATTAATATCCAGCCAGAAAAAGCTCATTGTAGGAGAGCCGCGGCCTGGAACATGGCTGAGTTATGTGTAGCCAGCCATCTGGGAGTTTCACCAAATACTGATTTAGGCCCTACTATGTCTACCCCTGGAGATAGAGGTATTTAAAGGCTTGGCAGTTCCTGGGGGGGAGATACCTGATCACCAATGTCAGAGCTCTGCTCGTAACCTTAACATTCATTTTGACAGAGATGAAGAAACTGTGGCAGAAGGGGCCCCCAAATCCCGTGGCCCATCACAAAAACGTGGCCCTCACCCCCAGCCTGGCAGAGCAAGGTAATTTAGTGTAGCAGTTTAGGGGGGGGGCTCTATTTCCGACTTTCTGCCTGCTAAGTCAATATGTTTTATGTTTTCTGCGGACGTCAAAAATCATAAAACTGCGTCCCAGCAAGTGGCATCATTTGCGCTTAAGGAGGAAGAAAAGGTAGGATTTCCCCAAAGCCTTTTCCCTAATTCACAGGCTGGCAAATGTGACTCTCCGGCAATTTCATGATGTCATTTCTCTTTGCTCCTTCCAGTGGTTTATGGTCTACTATGAAAAAGTGAGGCCTAACTTTCTACGTCAAGACTCCCCAAAGGATGTATTCTTCCTGTCCACCACGGGCAGTGCAATTTATAATCTTACTAACGATATGAGGAGTTATCATATAAAGTGCATTTATATGTTTGTATTTATTTTGATTTGCTCTCCAGGTATAATCTTCCACACGTGTCCAGTCAGGTGGTCAGGAGGGTCTGTGAGACGTGGACAGTCTCTAAGTATTCAGACACGCAAAAGTCTATATTCGCAAAGTACCTTTCTCATTCCAATATGACGGCTGAAAGAAACTACAGGGAGAAGACCCAGAATATTTGCCACGGCTATAAGCTGGTGACCCAAGCGGGGGCAGGACGTGTTAGGGCACCTCCAGCAAACTCATTGAGGTGCGTGGCAGTGCGTGTGTCTGTACCTGCTTAGCTATACTTTGGGGGCATTGACCTTTTTTACACACCAATGGTGTGGTGACCTTTGACTTTGTGTGGACCAAAAATCGACAGAAAAGCGGCCACACCAAACACCAAAACCTAGTGTGTGTGTATATATGTGTGTGTAAAGTGGTTAATGGGGACTTTCCCCTTAGGCTACCCTTAGAATGTATTTGTAGGCAAAGATGGGGCCGAGTCTGCTGAGGCAGCATACAATGATTCCACAAGTACAGAAAAGTGCCATGTGACCAAAATCATTTACCACTGGACATTGATTCAGAGCAAAAAGTGTACAAAAATAGGATGCAGGCAGTAAGGCCTTCCTTTTGTGTTTTGATTTGTGGTGAAAATAAAGGTGATGCAAGGATTTCACTTCCTCGGGACACCGACCCATCTGCACAGCAGAATGGCGGCTCCTCTAATTTTCTGCTGGGTGAAAAAAGTGTTTGTATTTAAGCAAAAAATAAAACAGCAGTGTGGCCTATAGGAGTGGTTCAGGCAGCAGCGCCATTTGTTTTTCACACACGGGCATCCCATAAAGAGGGAGACTCAAGGGAGGTGGTTGCTCTTCTAACACTGTGTTAGCATCGCTATAGATGTCAAGTTCCTTTACCCAAGCCCTATCCATGAAAAAATAATAACCTGCTCCGAAGCACACCTGTACCACTGACTTATTCATAGGTTATCATGAAAGAGGGAATCCCAATAAAGAAGGGCATGGGGTGTGTTATGAGCATTGTAATGTCCCATGTCTGCTTGCTAAACTTCTTGTTCCCCTGGACAAAGGCATGGGGGTACTGCTGGGCCTGAGCCAGGCATTTTGTGGGGGCTGATGGGGGTGGTGAATACCTGCTCACCAGCATCATAGCTCTGCTTCCTAACCTTAACTTTGTTTTCCACAGAGATGAAGAAACTGCAGCAAATGAGGCCCCCGAATCCCCTGGACCAACAGGAACCCGTACGCCATCGCCCCAGCCTGGCACATCAAGGTCATTTTGTGGAGCTGGAGGGGGGATCTTATAGATGTGATGGGAATGGCTTGGGTCGGGAGCGCCCCTCAGCTGCAGGGATGGGACTGATGATCATGGGGATGGATCGTGGAAAGGTAAGTAATTGCGGGCCACTGCGAGGGGTTCACACAGTGGGGCGTGCCCCAGTTTCTCTTAGTGGGTCGAGCAGGTGATGGGTCCACTCCAAAGTCCAGGATTTTCACTATCCCAGGTTTAGTTTCTTTAGCTAGGGGCACCTCTTTATTTGGGATGCTCCCCATGTAGTGTGGATGTATTGCCCCGGCAGCATCCCAATGTGGGATGCTCCAAAATGCATAACTCCCAGCATCGCCCATAAAAACACTTTTTCCCAGTCCCACGGCACATACGTGGACTGGCGTTTAATGGGCATTGCACGCCATGCATGAGAGTAGCTGCATCCCCGGCTCCCTTTAGAAAATGATGCTGGGGATGCATCCAGCATGATTTACTTCGCTGTGGGGGCTTTGGCATTGTGATTTGGGATACAGATGCCGGCCCTGGAATCTTTAATGCAGGCCCAGCCATGTTGGGTTTTGCTCCACTTTAGGTTTAACACCGGGGTGCTGCTAGAGATCAGCCATAAACACAGGCAAATGCTTATAATAAACACGTGCGTCTCATGTATATTTCTGCTCTCATGTTAGTGACATGATGGAAAGGGTTAAAGCAGCTAGAGTCTGCAGAGCCCCAATAATCTGATACAATCAGGGGGGTGGCCATAGTGATCCCTGCACCTGGCCCAAGTTTGATACATTGTGGGTGTCCAGGCCTAAGTCACAGCAGCTCATTTGCTGCTTTCTCAAGACACTGGAAGGACTGGTAAAACTTTTCTATTCTATTCTATCCCTCTTGGGTTTTGTTCCACTTTCAAATGCCCAAAGTGAAAAGCCCCCCCCCCCCCCCCCCCCTGGGTATTTTCACTATCCCTTGTTCTGACCCGTGCCCATGGGGCATCTAATTTTGGCAGGCCCCGCTGCATGACACCCCTTAGATCACCTCACCAGACATGTCTCTCCTCTAATAAGCTTCTTTGGTCCTGCACATCAATGTGTGGCTGGAGAAGCTTAAAGTGGACCAAAATCCAGCACCATTGATTCCCTCCCCATGGGGCATTCAAAATCGGGATGCCCCCGTGTGTGAAACCCCCAGGTTGCCCCATTCACTTACCTTGCTTACTGGTACAACAGCCCTCGCATCCCAGCTATCCCTCTAGCGCCAAACATTCGGCCGCCAGAAGTATGCCTCAGGTTGCTTGGGATGCCCCGGGGCAAAGCGCAACACCCCGAATTTTCACTTTTCGGGGGGTTGTTCTACATGGAGGTATCCCAAATCGGGATGCCCTGCTGCGTGTATCCCCCCAGGTCACCCTTGTTCTGACCAGTGCCCACGGGGCATCTAATGTTGGCATGCCCCGCTGCATGACACCCCATCGATCACCCCATGTACAAACCTCACCAGACACCAGAACCTAACCAGCTTCATGCACATCAATGTGCGGCTGGAGAAGCTTAACATGGACCAAATCCCAGCACAATCGGCCCTGGAATTTATAAGATTCCGAGGCCGATGGATTCCCTCCCCCAGGCATCCAAAATTGGGATGCCCCACTGTGTGAAACCCCCAGGTCGCCCTATTCACTTGCCTTGCTTCCGAGGCCAATGGCGCTTACGCAAGCCGTGGCTGCGTCACAGCTATCCCTCTAGCAGGGCGCGTGCCCTCGCCAGGGATTTGTGAATGGCCGACGTGTGCACGCCTGTTAGAGGGAAGTGGGGGATGCGGCTGCCAGCGTGTTCGGAGCCGCTTTCCTTGGATGTTGTGATGTCAGCAGTGATGAGCGGCTGCACATGTGCCCTAGGAGCGGGAAGAGGTGAGTAGTGCTTGGCAATCCGGGGTGTTGAATCTTTAATTTTCCAGTGCCGGCACTCTTGGGTTTTGTTCCACTTTAAAGCCCCATTTTTGGGACGCTTTAAACTATCCTGTGTTTGGTCTTTTGTCCTGGGGCCCAGACAATAGTCCGCCAGGAGCAAAGAATTCTCCGTGTCCATCACAATCATGGCTACACTTCCTTGTAGTTTCTCCAGCCGCACATTAATATCCAGCCAGAAAAAGCTCATTGTAGGAGAGCCGCGGCCTGGAACATGGCTGAGTTATGTGTAGCCACCCATCTGGGAGTTTCACCAAATACTGATTTAGGCCCTACTATGTCTACCCCTGGAGATAGAGGTATAGCAAGCATATTGCAAGGCTTGGAAGTTCCTGGGGGGGAGGGGGGGGGGGATACCTGCTCACCTAAACACACCTTACAGCTAACCTTAACATTCATTTTGACAGAGATGAAGAAACTGCGGCAGAAGAGGCCCCCAAATCCCGTGGCCCATCACAAATCCGTGGCCCTCGCCCCCAGCCTGGCAGAGCAAGGTAATTTAGTGTAGCAGTTTGGGGGGGGGGGGGGGGGGACTCCATTTCTGACTTTCTGCCTGCTAAGTCAAGGCGTTTTATGTTTTCTGCAGACGTCGACAAGTGTTATCAAGTGAAGACGACAAACGGTGAATCATCCGTGGAGGAATTGGACAGCGACGATAATGTGTACCGGCAATCAAGGTGCGTAGATACTTGGCTCTGTGTAACATAACCCTAAAGAGCAAGCCCTGGAATCTCCAAGATTCCTTGGATGGCCGCTAGCCTTCCCCTGAGACATTCCTTCTTTGGAAAGCCGCCTCTTGTTCTCCTCTGATTCAAATCAGAGCTGTTTGCCCAATGACTTATGGCAATGGGCTCCGATTGGACTAGAGCCCGTGCGTGCACCTTTTGACCATAAAGAAGTGATTTACCGGAGATCTGGGGGGGTTCACACAGTGGGGCATGGCAAAATAGGGATGCCCCCGGTGCACAGAACAGAACAAGGGATAGTTAAAAATACCATTTTGTGAATACTCACCTGTAAAATGGGTATTCTAAGTATGTCACACACCCTGCTTCAAACATTAATAATTACACTTGGGGTTCCTCCACCAGCAGGTGGCGACGTTGCAGATAAGTCTTGAAAAACGAGCCCCTCCTGATCTATAATTAGGGATGAGCGAATCGATCCGGACGAACCCGGATTCGATCCGAATTTCATGAAATATTCTATTCAGATCGAATCCGAATTTCCCCGTGCTTCGATTGCTCGAAGTTTTTCTTTAACATCCAT
The DNA here is from genome assembly GCA_027917425.1 of Gastrophryne carolinensis. Classification (NCBI taxonomy): domain Eukaryota; kingdom Metazoa; phylum Chordata; class Amphibia; order Anura; family Microhylidae; genus Gastrophryne; species Gastrophryne carolinensis. The sequence continues at coordinate 3,667,132 of CM051244.1, forward strand.
TCATTTACATTACAGGCATTCTAAGATGGCGGACGGGACATGTCCAGGCATCTACCCCGCTCCAGTGCATACTGGGGCAGTCACATGCAGCCTATCAGCAGCCAGCAAGCCCGGTGACGTCACAGCCCTATTTAAGGCGGCGGACATCTTGCTTTTCTTCATTTCTCTATTGCATTCGTGAGAGACAGGACACTGCTGTAGTCAGGGACAGACAGGGACAGGCAGGAGACAGGCAGGAAGTCAGCGAGAAGCAGGGAAAGTTAGGAAAAATCGGAGGCAGTCACAGGGAGATTTTTTTTTTTTCCATCCAGCCTGCGTGTTACTGGCTGGCTGACTGGCTTTGTTAGCTGTTTCAGGCTGCTTATACACTTTTGATGTTGTGCATATATACTGAACTGATCTCAAGTCTGCTATGGGAACATTACCATTTTGTAAGATCTCATTAGCCTCTGTATTTCCTCTAAGCTGCACACTTAAAGTAATTTGGCCTGTTGCAGCCTGCTTATCCACTGTTGCTGTGCATATATACTGATCTCAAGTCTGCTGTGGGAGTATCCCATTCTGTAACATACCATACCCCTCTTGATCTTCAGCTGCACACTTATTAAAAGTAATTTGGCCTGTTGGAGCCTGCTTAGACACTGTTGCTGTGCATATATACTGATCTCAGGTCTGCTGTGGGGGCATACCATTTGTTTTTGACTGCTTTTAATAAACCAGGCTGCAGGGCACCCCAAAGCTGCACCTTGAACCCTATCTGTTTATACTAAATAAGCAAATACATAAAAATGTCAGGCAGACAAGTGCCAGGATGTTCTAAGAGGAGTGGCAGAGGCCAAGATTCAGCAGGCAGAGGTCGCAGCAGCCTAGGGGCGAGTGGCAGCAGGAGTCACGGTGAGAGACCTGGTCTGCCAGTATCTGCTAGCGGTCGTGTCTCCACCAGTAACGCATCTGCCGTGGTAGATTGGTTGACACGCTCATCAACAACATCACCACAAGTTACGTCTGAGACCCCCAGTCTAGGGTCGGTAGGTTCCTCTGACACAACCCTGAGTTGGCATGCCCCGAGAGCAGTCCCTGTCCTCCCATTGCCTCTGTCCTACGCTGTTCCCTCCCCCAGCGACGTATCCTATGCTTTGGGTTCAGCTCCACTCTTTAGTGAGGAGGTAGATCAGATAGAGGACAGTCAGCAGCTACTGCCCAGCCAAGAAATGGAGGTGGCTTCTTTAGCTAGGCAGACAAATAGTGATGTGGACAGTGTCGTGGGTGCTGCGAGCGTTCCAGCTCCTGTGCCAGACACTGTTGACGAATCCACGAACATCAGTGACGTACAGCCACAACTCGGTGATAATGATGATGACGATGAAGCCGATCGCACTTGGGAGCCGGGTGATGAAGGGGCTTCATCGTCATCAGGAGAAGAGGGGCGCAGGTTGCCCTGGAGTCAGCAGCTCAGGCAGCAAGGTGTTAGCAGCATGGTTGGCAGGCAGCATGGGGGCACAATTGTAAAGCCTGGAGCCAAACGGGGCTGGGGTAGAGCACCTGCTGCGCGGCAGGCTACCTTATCGGGAGGTAGTGGGGCAGGGGTTCCTGGAGTTGGCGACAATAGCAGCGAATCAGTGAGGCCTGTTGGTGGGAAAAGTAGCTACTTGGCAGTGTGGCAGTTTTCCCTGAAGCATCCGCAGGAGGGTAACATGGCCACATGCAAGATATGTAGGCAGAAGGTGAAGCGTGGCCAGGGCCCAAATGTTGGCACCACGGCCCTGCGTCAACATATGATGCGTCCCCATAAAGCGACCTGGGAGAACCGAGGCTCCCAAGGGGTGGTCCAGTCTGCTTCCTTACCAAGTGGCACGCCGCTCCCAATTTCTGCCAGCCAAGGCTCCAGCACCTCAGCCGAAGGCAGCTGTGCGTCATACCCATCCTCTGTCGCTCCTGCTCCTCCTCCAAGTCATGCATCCCACCAGCAATCCATTAGCGAAGCCATGTCCAAGAGACAGCAGTATGCGCCCACTCATCCTACGGCGCAGAAGCTGAATGTGCTCCTGTCCAAGTTGCTGGTGCTGCAGTCGCTCCCTTTTCAGGTGGTGGACTCTGCACCTTTCAGAGAACTGATGGCTTGTGCAGAGCCGAGGTGGAGAGTCCCAAGCCGTCATTTCTTTGCCAAGAAGGCAGTACCAGCGCTGCACACTTTTGTTGAACAGAAGGTGGGCCAGTCCTTGAGCCTGTCGGTGTGTAGCAAACTGCATGGCAGCGTCGACGTCTGGAGCTGTAACTATGGTCAGGGACAGTACATGTCGTTTACGGCCCACTGGGTGAATGTGGTCCCTTTGCAGCAGCAGCAACTTGGACAGGTGACGCCGCTTCGGCCTCCGTGCTCCCTGCCCGTTGGGCCTGTGACACTGTGCGACTTGGCCTCCTCATCCTCCGCCATCTCCTCACCCTCCACTGTAGGCTCAAGTCTCAGTGCCCCTCCAGTCTACCATGTGTGCAGGGCACGGAGGTGTCATGCAGTGCTTCACATGGTTTGTCTTGGCGAAAGGAGTCACACAGGGGAGGAACTGCTTAAATTTATTCATCAGGAAATCCAAACATGGCTTACTCCAAGAAAACTTAAAATGGGAATCATGGGAAGAACATTTTGTCTGCGCTGCGCCAAGGAAGCCTGACCCATGCCCCCTGCATGACTCACGTCTTCAATCTGGTTGTCAAGCGGTTTCTGAAGTGTTCCCCCCATCTGCAAGACATCCTAACAACTTCACGGAAACTTTGCATGCACTTCAGCCACTCATACACTGCCAAACACACCCTTCTTGAGCTACAGCGTCAGAACGGTATCCCCCAACATAGTCTGATTTGCGATGTTTCCACCTGTTGGAATTCCACCCTTCACATGTTGGACCGATTATATGAACAGAGAAAAGCCATCACGGATTTCCTGATGATCCAAGCGGATAGGGGGGACTCCCCTGTGTAACTTCAATGTCAACCAGTGGCAGCTCATACGTGACACCTGCCGTTTGCTCAGGCCCTTTGAGGAAGCCACTTTGTCAGTCGGCAGGATTACGGGATGAACGACGTGATTCCACTGCTTCATGTACTACAGCACATGTTGGAAACCATGGCTGGTCATGGCACTGGAGACATGGCATCTACATCTTACGGCCACATGAACCCCGTTGGAGCTGAACTGGAGGAGGAGGGAGAGGAGGAGGAGTTGCCCAGCGAAACAGTTTAGGCTTGGCGAAATGGCTGGTTTATATAGTCAGCGGACAGGAGGGGAGGAGCAGGAGCAGCCAGAGGAGCTAGAGGGTTTTGAGGAAGGCGAGACAGAGGACCCGGACACACCGTGGCAGTATGCAGTGGAGATTGAGCCAGGTAGTCCATCCGAGTCACTTGCGCAAATGGCAGGAAGCATGATCACGTGCTTGCGTAGTGACCCCAGAGTTGTTTCCATTTGTCGGCGGGATGACTTCTGGCTGTCCACCTTATTGGACCCTCGCTTCCGACACAAAATGGGGGCATTTTTTAAACCCACCGAGAGGGAGGACAAACTGAACTACTACAAAGACATTCTACGTAGGCAGTTGGCCGATGCCTATCTGCGCATTGGTCCATACTCTCGCAGGTCTGACTCGAGGGGACCTCTGCGCTCACCTTCCACTGCCATGGCTGCTGGGGGGGGTTGGCAGGAGCAGCAGCAGCTCCATCAGCAGCAGCCTCAGTCTTCAGTCGCTAATGAGTAGCTTTCTACACCCGCATAGTGAGGCTACTCATGAGCAGCAGGAAGACCTGGAGCAGGACCTGAACCAGCAGGTCATGTCATACTTTGACATGACCATGCCAACACACCTTGAGGATCCGCTGGACTTCTGGGCAGCCAAACTTGATTTGTGGCCGCAACTAGCAGAGTTTGCCCTGGAAAAGCTGTCCTGCCCGGCAAGTAGCGTGCCATCTGAGCGGGTGTTTAGTGCGGCGGGGGCCATAGTTACGGCGAGGAGAACTCGTCTGTCAACTAAAAATGTGGAGAGACTCACCTTTGTCAAAATGAATCAGGGATGGATCAGCCAGGATTTCCACCCACCAATGCCTGATGCATGCAACTAGGTTCAGCATGGTGCCACGTTTTACACTTTCCAAATGGTGCAAAACATATTAATGTCTTTAGGCCAATTTTTGGGCTCCTGCTGATGCCAACTTCAGGGTGTGCCTTTCAGCCAATGTTTGGCCTGCTGCTGCTGCTTGCACCTCCAGGGTGTGATTCATCCAATTTTTGGGCTCCTGCTGCCAACTCCAGTGTCTCTCTCAGCCAATTTTTGGCCTCCTGCTGCTGCCGCTGCCGCCAACTCCAGGGTGTCTTTCAAGCAATGTTTGGGCTCCTGCTTATGCTGCTGCCAACTCCAGGGTGTGCCTTCCAGCTAATGTATGTGCTCCTGCTGCCGCTAACTTCAGGGTGCCTTCCAGCCAATTTCTAGGTTCCTGCTGCTTGCAACTCCAGGGTGTGGTTCATCCAATTTTTGGACTCCTGAAGCCAACTCCAGTGTCTTTCAAGCTATGTTTGGGCTCCTGCTGCTGCTTGCAACTCCAGGGTGTGATTCATCCAATTTTGGGGCTCCTCCTGCCAACTCCAGTGTCTCTTTCAAGCTATGTTTGGGCTGCTGCTGCTGCTTGCAACTCCAGGGTGTGATTCATCCAATTTTTGGGCTCCTGCTGCCAACTCCAGTGTGTCTTTCAAGCTATGTTTGGGCTCCTGCTGCTTGCAACTCCAGGGTGTCAGCCAATTTTTGGGCTCCTGCCGCCAACTCCAGTGTGTCTTTCAAGCTATGTTTGGGCTCCTGCTGCTCCTGCTGCCAACTCCAATGTCTCTGAGCCAAATCCAATGTTTGGGCTCCTGCCGCTGCCAGCTCCAGGGTGTGTTTTTAAGGCAATATAGGGGCCCCTCAGTGATGCTGTCAAGGTAAAATGATATATATGTATATAGATATTTTCTTAATCTTTTTGTACTTATATGTTTATTAAACAATAAGTTTTCCCAAAGCTTGCTGTGACTCAGCTGAATTACTTCTAAGATGGCTACAAGTATTAACCAACACCCTGGATTCCAGGAATCTAGGTCAGTTCTGCATTCCAAGGAGTTAAGCGTTGTTCTTACTAAAATGGAAACTCGAGAACAAGAAGAGCTGAACAGATGTCATCACCAATCAGGATACTACACATCTATGGCTTAACCTTGCCCTCCCTCTGTGCTGGACACTCCCATCATTGTACTGTGTAATACTGTGTGTTAGGAAATAAAGGGCAGTTGCTGTGACCGTTGCTGAACTGAATGGAAGCACGAGCATGCACTGAGATTGAACCAGCTTATTGTCCGATTCATTCTTTGAAGGTTAACCCATGCTCATAGTATGAATTTGGAGTGACTGGTGAACGAAGGGTATTGTCGTAACGACCGACAATTTGGCGCCCAACGTGGGGCCTGGCCAGAAGATCCGAGACTCTCCGGACCCATCCCTGGATGCCCATGATAAAGAAACAAAGGGGGGTGGCAGCCGCTCAGACCATTTTATAACTAACCTGGGAGGTGCACGTTAGCAGGGCAATTAGTACACACAAGTCTTAAAGGAGCCACAGCACTCAACCCTGTTAGCTTGCAGGCCAGCCTATAATCTGTCTCTAAACTTGGTTAAAAACAGATGCCCATGATGATACCCGTAGTGGCTGACCTCGAGGACTGATCACCCTCTAAAAGAACACGGTAAGTTGAGAGCATATATTTTATATGTGCCCCACTTACTTGTGTCTCAGCTGTTATTGGTCTGTCTGTCGTCCTTTGGGTCTGGGAGAGTGACCGGTCGAGTGGTGAGACCGTGCGTGATCCTGCACCACGTCCCGAACCAGCAACAGAGAGAGACACTGCACATCTGCGCGTCCTCGTGTGAACACCACACTTCCTCCACCGGTCGCTGTTCCTCATTTTAGTTGTCCTGCTCGTGACTGTTAACTGGTAGGTTGGTGATGTATAAGTGGATAGATAGAGGGATATTGTAAGTGATTCAATAGGGGGGGTTAGAGTGGAGACGCAACCTCTGTGATAACACGGCAGATTGAGCGAGAGGCTCTCTGTCTGACGCAGATTGAGCGAGAGGCTCTCTGTCTGACGCAGATTGAGCGAGAGGCTCTCTGTCTGACGCAGATTGAGCGAGAGGCTCTCTGTCTGACGCAGATTGAGCGAGAGGCTCTCTGTCTGACGCAGATTGAGCGAGAGGCTCTCTGTCTGACGCAGATTGAGCGAGAGGCTCTCTGTCTGACGCAGATTGAGCGAGAGGCTCTCTGTCTGACGCAGATTGAGCGAGAGGCTCTCTGTCTGACGCAGATTGAGCGAGAGGCTCTCTGTCTGACGCAGATTGAGCGAGAGGCTCTTGTCTGACGCAGATTGAGCGAGAGGCTCTTGTCTGACGCAGATTGAGCGAGAGGCTCTCTGTCTGACGCAGATTGAGCGAGAGGCTCTCTGTCTGACGCAGATTGAGCGAGAGGCTCTCTGACGCAGATTGAGCGAGAGGCTCTGACGCAGATTGAGCGAGAGGCTCTCTACCGTAATTGTGGAGGAGTCCGTCATTAAGTCATTAAGAGGCGGCCGTCCACTCCGGTTAGAATATCGTGGTAGGTCAGTCCGGAAGGTCTCCGTCTGAGGTTAGGGAAGAGTAGATCGAGCGAGAGGCTCTCTATTGGAGTACGTTGAGCGCGAGGCTCCGTACTCACAGGCGGAGTACTGATTGATGCTACCAGTGGCCTGAGTCACGACAGGACATAATATTCTGTGAGTCATGTTGCGTCTCCTGAAGTCACAGAGGCCCCATAGGTTAGAAAAAGGTGCTTTGGGTGTCAAGGAATTGGTAGAGTCACGAGAGGGCAAGAAAGGTGTAAAGAATGCTGAGAAACTGTATAAGAGTGTAGGTTTGCCTTCTACTGGAAGGCTACAGCCCTCAGTGTGGCAAGGATACTTAACTGAGAAGAGGCAGATTGAGTGACGAGGGTTTGCTGTATCAAGCTCAGGCGCACTTACGGGTGGCCCGAGCGTTGAGAGGGGAAGGTTGGAAGGAAGTTGCTGGTACGGGAGGGGCAGGGGGTGCTGAACCTCTGTATGGATATGTAAAATGTTCAAATTGCGATGTCCCTGATTGTAAAATGGCTGCCACGCCATTAATGTCTGCCACGTTGCCAAATCCCCAGCCGCCGCCCTATAATGGTGCTGACTCAAGATCTCCGGAAGGATGGGTGTGTCACACATGTGGTGAACAGAACCCGCCTTGGGCGGAGTTCTGCCACGCATGTGGGGCGGGCAGTCCTTGGGATTCTGCCCAGGCCACACCCGGGAGTGGGGCACGTCCCACATCCACCAGCGGCCATCTTGGTACACCCGGAACACCTCCGCGGCAGATGTATCCATTGCTGATGTCTTCCGGTGAATATTACCAGGACCCCCTTCCGAAAAAACCTCTCGCGCCAGATTCTAGCTCTGCCCAAGGGCCTAGTCTCCCGGTGCAACCCATTCTTGTTAATGTGCCCCCTACGGCCCCTCCCCACCTTTCAGTGGCATCGCTTTTTAACTCCCCTGAGCTCCAGAACTTGTCACATAGCAGCAGGGTAATAATTGACCCAGTTGCCTCAGACGCCGGATCGGGGCATGAGTGGGCCGAGGCCCCGGATGATCTTACCCTTGGCTCCCAACCCCCAGGTCCCCAGGCCGTGTCCACACCCAGACGGCCCCTCAACCCCTCCTCAGAGCCACCACCACCCCGGAAGCCGGAGCCCCGACCCGAGGTCTGGTTCCCCTGTCATGCCCAGACCTATTGTGCCCTTTCCGGGTCCTCAGTGACCCTGTCTGTGGGCTACGGTGATATCTTGACCCACCATGTTGGTGCTATAGTTAATCCGGCCAACGGTCACCTCTCTCATAAAGCTGGATTGGCCGCCCAAATAGTGAGACTCGGAGGTCCCCAAGTGACGGCAGATTGTAGAGATCATATTGCCCAACATGGCCCATTAATGCCAGGTCAGACCATGGCTACCCGTGCCGGACACTTACCCTCTGATATTATCATACATGCAGTAGGCCCCGTGTACGACCCATCAAATCCAGAAGAGTCCCAGATGGTCCTACGGTCCACCTTACGGTCTGTTCTCACCTACGCCGGACAGTTGACCTCTAATATGCCAAGGAGAACCATCTCTTTCCCCTTGATATCCTCCGGCATATTTGGATACCCACTGGGCCCTTGTATGGAACAACATGTGAAGACCCTCAAAGAAGGCTTACAAACCATCGAACACAATTTAGGAGAGGTCCGAATTGTTTGCTACCAAGAATCCGGGATAGAAGGCGTTATGCCTTTGGTTGCCCAAAACATGGTACCACTGATGCACACTGAGGTAAAGCCTCCACCGCCTACATGTTTGCCCCATCGACGATAAGCATACAAGATGAGGAACTTGTCAAGTATCACCCGTTCACCCCAGTTCAAATTGATTCTATAGTCTCTAAGCTGCCAGACCCAGATAAGCACCCCATGCAGTATGTCCGGAAGTTGGAACAAATTCGACAAATCTACGGAGCCACATGGTCCGACCTGTCCGGAATCACTTTAATCAAGACCTCAGAATGTTTCCTCCCAGTCATGGAGAAGGCCTTGGATTCCTCAAAGGCTGGTCCCCTCAATCGGTATAAGTCAGGTATTGAGTATACTGACCAACTGAAGAAGTGGGCACAGGACCGTCTTTCTGACCAAGCAGGTTCTGTTCAGGATGTCCAGCAAGAACCAGATGAGGCGGTAGAAAAACATGCTGCCAGATTGAATATGCACTTTGAAGATTTGGGATACTCAGCCCATGTCAAGACACAGGCAGCCCTGCTGGTCAGATCCTTTATTGATGGTCTACGAGATAATCTAAAGGAGGAGGTAATCAGCCAGCGTCCCGAAGTCTGCACCCTGCCCTTCCAAGAGGCCCTCACCATTGTTAAAGCGTTTCAACGTGCACTCCAGAAGCAGGATAAGGAGTCTGAGAAGACCAAGCCCAAGAAGAAGCCCACCATGTATTTAAGTGAACCAGATGAACCGCCTGCTGCCCCAATGATGGTGTACCAAGCGCAGGAGCGTTACCAACCATATCCACAGACTGAAAGTTCGGGCATCAAATGGGTGGTAGTGGAGGGATCGGAAGGTCAGCAACCCCCTCCTTACAATGGCAGAACACCCCGGTCCTACCGGGACAGAAGAGATCGGGACCCGCAAGTCCGGCCCCTTTGCTGGGAGTGTGAAAGTCCAAACCACATGAGAAGAGATTGCCCTCGTGTGAATAATGGCCGAAGAACTCAGAGGTACGCCAACTACGACAGGCCTCCTCCCCGCCAATGAGGGTCAGGCCAACCAGTGCCCACTTTTACCGCAACCCACACTTCCTCCTCCTGCGGTACGGTAACCTTGAAAGTGGACAATCATCCTCTGGAGTTCCTAGTGGACACTGGGGCGGCCACCTCTTGTCATCTCATCCTCTCAGCTGCCCCCCACTGTCTGTGTCTGATGAGCACATTACCTGTGTGGGCGTAGAAGGACAACAAATCACGTCCCCTCTCACCGTCCCTATCCCCACTGGACCCTTCTCAGGGGTTCTCACCAAATTCCTGGTCTCAGAAACTTGTCCAGTTAACCTTCTAGGGGCTGACCTGCTCAAAAGACTCCGTGCCACTATCACTTTTGGAGATCATGGGATGGAACTTCAGTTACAAGACCCAGTCTCACAGCAAGGCACTGAAGACCGGTGTGTCCTCAAAGCTTTCCCTCTCATGATGACCACCATCCAGCCCGTATCCTCCCTGGATACCTCCCAGTTCCCACCCTCTGTGGCCAGCAGGCCCCGAAGATGTGGGCCTGCTTAAAATACCTCCAGTCAAAGTACATTTGAAACCTGGACACCCGTACCCCAGGCTACCACAGTATCCGCTCAAAGCTGCCCAAGAACAAAGCCTAGGAGCGCAGATAGCCTCCCTCCTGCGCTCCGGAGTACTCGTCAGATGTGTGTCCCCTTGTAACACTCCATTGTTTCCCGTGAAGAAGAAATCTACTCCGGGAGAACCTCCCAAGTACAGGCTGGTGCAGGATCTCAGAGCTGTAAACTCTGCAACTATACTGGAAACTCCTGTGGTACCCAACCCGAATACCTTGCTATCCCAAGTGCCCACTACTGCCACCATTTTTACGGTTATTGATCTGGCCAATGCCTTCTTCAGTGTCCCACTACATGAAGATTCAAGATTCCTTTTTGCATTTACGTTCCAAGGCTCTCAACTAACCTGGACCAGGACCCCACAAGGGGCCCAGAACTCACCCAACCAATTTACCCATGCTATGAAGTTGGTCCTAAATCCCTGGATTCTGGAAAACCCTCAGGTCACACTTCTGCAATATGTTGATGACCTTCTCCTCTGTGGAACCGAGAAAACCCTCCCAACAGCATCAAAATCCTTGCTCCTGTTCCTCAACTCCGCCAACTGCAAGGTCTCTAAGGCAAAGGTACAGTGGTGTCAGCCCAAAGTAATTTTCCTTGGTCATTGTATTTCACAGGGAGCAAGGCACCTTACCAAAGAAAGGAAACAGGCCATCAGAGATATCTCCTACCCGAAGACCCACTTAGCCATGCAATCTTTCCTCGGACTTATCCACATATTGCAGGCAGTGGATTCCTGACGCATCGAGACTAATGCAACCTCTGTATGATTGCCTCAAAGCTGGTAGCCCGGATTGGCTCCATGCCCCCAATCCATAAATCTATGAACAGCAGAAACAATGCTTCAACCATCTGAAGGAAGCCGTCATCTCCGCCCCTGCATTGGGCATACCGGAATATACACAACCATTTCACCTGTTTGTGTTTGAATCTAAAGGATATGCCTCCGGAGTCCTGGCTCAGAAACATGCTGACCGGTTTCGCCCTCTAGGATATTACTCTGCCCGCCTAGACCCTGTTGCCAGAACTGCTCCATCCTGCCTTAAAGCCGTACATGCAGCACACGTGCTCCTTGATATATCAGCTGACATAGTCCTGGGACATGATTTGGTCATCCAAGCAGGACATGACCTATCCACAGTTCTACAACAAACTTCACCTAAGCATCTCACTAGTCAAAGGCATCTCAGGTTGCAGTGCTCCCTGTTCTTGCCCTCCAACATTTCCTTCACAAGATGCACTACTATCAACCCAGCCACTTTGCTTCCATTCCATTCTAGGGGAAAAGAGAATATATCTCCTCAAGAAGAGCCTCATGCTTGTCTAGAAGTCCTACGGCAAGAAACCTCAACACCGGACAATGTGGTGCCCCATCCACTTTCTGATCCAGCTTTACACTTATGGACTGATGGTTCCCGTTTTGCAGACTCTCACGGGTGATTTCATACCAGATATGCTGTCACCACCGAGACAGAAGTCCTCAAGGCTGAGGCCTTGCCGCCCCATATGTCAGCACAAGAAGCTGAGCTTGTGGCCCTCATACAAGCCTGCCATCTAGCAGGCTATACCGACTCCAGATATGGACACGGGATCTGCCACGATTTTGGATTCTTGTGGAAATCGAGGATTCATCACAGCTACCGGTACCCCAGTGAAACACGCATTACGGATTAAGGCCCTGTTGAAGGCTCTGAAGCTGCCCAATCAAGTTGCTGTCATTAAAGTAAAGGCCCATGGGAAGATGGATTCGAGGGAAGCCAGAGGAAATCACCTGGCGGATCAGGCTGCCAAAGTTGCAGCTATGAAGAATGTCTCAGCAAAGTGGCAAGAAGAAGAAGAAGATAACAAGGAGACCATCCCTGAACCGATGGTCATGGTGCTTACAAGGGCCAGAGCTAAAGAGCAAGTTGAAACTGGACCTGTTCAAACTGTGAAGGACCAAGACTCTCCCACACATAGGAATTGCAGGAAAAAGAAGAAAGTGGTAGAAGAAATGGAGATGGAATACCCTGCACCTCCTGCCGGGTCCAAACTAGCAAGACCTCCAGAAGAGAGACTATGGGAAGAACAGAAGATGGTCCCCAAGACGGAGGAGCGACAGTGGAAGGATGCAGGGGCCACCTGTAATAATAACCATGGTCTGAGAAGACAAGGCCAATTCCCCAAACTCTACAGGGTGGATGGCAAGCCCTGTTTGCCCAGGAGAATGTATCCAGCGGTAGCAGCCTGGGCTCATGGACCTACCCATAGAGGAAAGAACCAGGCCCTGGCCTGTATCAAGAGACTGTACTTTGCTCCAGGGATTTCAACCACGGTTGCGGCCTACTCAAGAGCCTGTCCGGTCTGTGCCACCTGCAATCCAACAGCTACTGCCAAGGTCCCGTTCCAACATCTGGCTAAACCAGATTACCCCTGGCAAAGGGTGCAGGTTGATCATATCCAGATGCCCAAGTCCGGGAAATATGAGCATGTCCTGGTGGCTGTAGATATGTTCTCCGCGTGGCCGGAAGCCTATCCAGTGACCAATATGACTGCCAAGACGACCGCCAAGAAGCTCATCACCGAAATTGCTTGTAGATTCGGAGTACCTCAGGTTTTGGAATCTGACCAAGGACCGGCCTTCACTGCCAACATCTACCAGGAACTGTGGAACATGTTAGGAACAGACCTGGGACTACACACGCCCTACCACCCGTCTAGCTCTGCCAAAGTGGAAAGAATGAACTCCACCATTAAGACCCAGCTCCTGAAAATGAGTCAGGACCATCCCCTCCCGTGGCCAGTCCTACTCCCCACAGTGTTGTATCACATTAGGCATACCCTTCAAGCCAAACATGGTCTGACCCCCTTTGAAATCCTTTTTGGTGCTCCGCCCAAAGTAGGAGAAATTAGACCCCAAGAACTGTCTGAGACTAACGATAAAGTTGTGCAATTTGTGATTGCTTTGTCTAAAGAATTATCTAACACCCATTCTACAGTTTCTGCTTCTCTCCCAGAATCCACAGGTCACGTTGTCCACGACTTTGTACCTGGTGACTTGGTGTATGTAAAGAAGTTTGTCCGCAGAGACTGCCTCCAGCCCAGACTCGAAGGACCCTACAGCGTGATCCTCATTACGCCTACTGCTGTGAAACTTAAAGGGAAAAATAATTGAATACACGCCTCCCATTGTAAAAAAGGATAAGACCAGTAGTGGAGCAGATACCTCCAGCTAAACTGCAGTTATGAAGGATTCTACCTCTATGGTCTATCTCAGTGTGTTGGTCACCGTGGTGTCCAGTGACACTGTTTTCTGGGTGAACACAACGAAGCCCGTGAATACCTGGGCCTTTGACTATTGCGAGGTGTCAGATTGTGTGGGAAGCAAAAGCTGTAGGCCAATAGGGGAGGAGCCCCAATATTATCTCTGTGTTACTAGGGTGGGAGATGATAAATGTGCCTCTTGGTCAGATGTTGCCTGGAATACGGGAAATGATTGGGGATATAGCCCCCATGAGGCAGTAATGAGTAAAGACCCGAATGGTAGATCCCTCAAAAGCAGAATGACCCTCACAAAAGTGGGGATGCAGGGAAGATGGGTAGGATGTCAAGACAATCCTAAAGGTTGTAGTCCTCATATTGAATCTGGAGAATGCCCAACCCACTGACCTATAGAGATTTGTACTTGGCATCTACTTCAGAGGTATATCCGTCTCGGAACGGGGTCATATACAATTTGTAGATATTAATAGTAAGCCAACCCCAAAACCTTCTACTCCCAGCTCAGGTGACCATTTGCAACAAGTGTTAAGCGAAGTTATACCTGTACCTGGACTTACATGGGAAGATGTCTTCTCAATAGAGACCCAGCCAACACCAAGGAAGAATCTATGGTTAGAGTGGGTGAGGTACAATGTAAGGGTCCAAAATATCTCAGTCGGATGTATTGCCTGTGCTGCTGCCAATATACATTTGTACACACATGCCTTGATTCTCCCAGATTTGAATACTACGGTCTGTATAATGAATTTGCTGAAAGGCCTTAATTCTACTGAATGCCCTGATTATGTACCGCTAATACACAAGAAACCCAAAGTGAGAGTCCCTGGAGGAGTGATCATACTAGCTGACAACTATACGTGCTATAACTCTGATAATCCCACAGGTATACCAGTGGGAGTCTTCGAGTCAGGATTTTGTAGAGCCAACAGTTCCATAGACTCCGTCCTACTGACCAATCACACACACGCTATATGTATGATATCTATTGGTTGTGTGGAGATGGTAAGCTCCGGTCTAGGCTATCTGTTATATGGACAGGTCAGTGTACTCCTGAAGAATCTTTCCGGAGAGGGAGAAGCCTTGAACAGTTACACACGCGTTACGAGGAAGACCCCAAAGTGTATATAGATGCTATTGGTGTGCCAAGGGGGGTCCCCGATGAGTACAAAGCCCAAAATCAAATTGCTGCAGGTTTTGCCTCCATCATCCCACAGGTACAGATTAATAAGAATGTTGACTGGATCAATTATGTGTACTACAGTGAGCAAAGGTTTGTCAATTATAGCCGTGACGCTTTCCAGGGTATAGTGGAAGAACTAGGCCCAAACACCAGGATGACCCTTCAGAATAGATTGGCTCTGGATAGGATATTGGCAGAGAAAGGTGGCGTTTGTGGGATGATAGGAGAAGAATGCTGCACCTACATACCCCAGAACTCGGGAGTAAATGGTAAGACCATGGTGGCCCTAAGAAAGATTACAAACCTAGCCGCTAAATTAAAAACAAATACAGGGGTAGACACATCCTTTTCCAGTTGGTTGGGAGGACTTAAGGGATTCCTCCAACAAGCCTGTCTAGTGGTAGCAGGACTTGTCATAGTGGGATTGATGGTACCTTGCTGCATTATTCCTCTCTATAAGAAGGTCATCGCTGGAGCAGCTCCAACAGGTACCTTCGTCAATCAGGAGATGGACCCTCTACCGCTATATGATGACACTGATAAGGGAGACATTGAGAAGTATACAGCTCTGGATAAGCCAGACAATACACCGTATAATACTGTTCAGTTGAGGGATCTAGTTTAGGGACAGAGGGAGAACTCCATGTGAGGATAGAGTAGGGTTCAGTTGCCTGGGGGTCTCTCGCAAGGGGAGAGTCTCTAAGGTGCCTGAATGAAGAAATCCACCTCCCCTCACCCTATCACATGGATAGTCTCAAAGGGTTACTCATTAGGGAAAACTTAGTGTTTAGGGGGGTTTGTCAAGGTAAAATATATATGTATATAGATATTTTCTTATCTTTTTGTACTTTTATATGTTTATTATTATTAAACAATAAGTTTTCCCAAAGCTTGCTGTGACTCAGCTGAATTACATCTAAGATGGCTACCAGTATTAACCAACACCCTGGATTCCAGGAATCTAGGTCAGTTCCGCATTCCAAGGAGTTAAGCGTTGTTCTTACTAAAATGGAAACTCGAGAACAAGAAGAGCTGAACAGATGTCATCACCAATCAGGATACTACACATCTATGGCTTAACCTTGCCCTCCCTCTGTGCTGGACACTCCCATCATTGTACTGTGTAATACTGTGTGTTAGGAAATAAAGGGCAGTTGCTGTGACCGTGCTGAACTGAATGGAAGCATGAGCATGCACTGAGATTGAACCAGCTTCTTGTCTGATTCATTCTTTGAAGGTTAACCCATGCTCATAGTATGAATTTGGAGTGACTGGTGAACGAAGGGTATTGTCGTAACGACCCCGACAATGCCACCTCAACTCTCTGTAATTGTGCCGCTCTGCGATTCTAATAGCGATGCCTCTGATCTGCATGTCCTAATTATTTACAGTATTATTTCAGTAACCCAGCACGCATCCTATGCGTGTTACAGCAAGGCAGAATGGTTTACAACCCTATTGAGGCTCTAGGAGGCTCAGAAATAGCCGTTTTTAATAGCGATTTGTCGCGAATAAATTCGGGTCGAAGCGATTTTTGTCGGAAAATTCGGCAAATCAGTTGAATCGAATTTTTCTAAAGTTCGCTCATCTCTAATTACTACCTTGATCATTTAACATGCTATCAATATAAAATAAAATGGTGTTTCATATACTTTTATCTGATTATGGCAAATCTATGAACACTAATTTGAACTGACAAACCAGGTGGTTTAGCTAGTAAAATGGTTTGGTGTGAAACTCCATGAAACTGTGGGATTACCCAGTCCATTGTCCTGTGAAAGCCATCAGGCCTAAAAACACTCTATGCTAACTTACATATTACACATTTCAACCTCTTGCCCAAGTCCTTCATTGTTACTTCTAGACAGACACACACCAGGAATAAACTTATTTCGAATCCCTACAAACAATGGATCTCAACTATCCATGTGTATCTTTCTCAGACAGGGCAAACATCTAACTTAGACCTTCCTTTTGTTTCACTTAATTAAACAGACTTGTATGTGTGTGAATGGTAAAGCATGGCCTTGCATCATCCCAACACAGAGTTCACAAGAGAGTGAGAAAACAGTTCAATCTTAGTTCATGGCATCTGCTAAATTTGGGTATAAAAATCATACAGGGGTAGGTATATTGATATTTAGAAATAGCCTGACACCGCTCTATATAATGCTGCAAAATGGCAAATTTACCTCACAGTATAAGCTATTGCCCCTCAGATTTACACAGGGGCTGCTCTATATTATGCTGCAAAATGGCGAATTTACCTCACAATATAATCTATTACAGCTCTATATAAAAAAATAAATAAATAAAAAAAAGGCCTGTAGAAGCTTATTTAGTATAACAGATAGGGTGACATGTGCTGGTTTGGGATGCCCATGTGGGCTAGTGTTTTGACTGCAGGGCAAAAACCAATTCAAAATGCAATACTTTGATTCGGCTGAGGAAGGATCAACAAGCGTATTTAGTATAACAGATAGGCTGCTAATTGCAGGTTTGGGATGCCCTGCGGCCTGGTGTTTTTTTTGTTAAAGGCAGACCAAAAACCAATTCAAAATGCAATACTTTGATTCAGCTGAGGAAGGATCAACAAGCGTATTAAGTCTGATAGGCTGCTAATTGCAGGTTTGGGATACCCAGGTGGGCTGGTGTTTTTTTGGTTAAAGGCAGACCAAATATTTAAACTAATCCAGTTATATTATGATAAATGCTTGTGTGTAACAGATAGGGTTAAATAAGCCACTGCATAGATGGCATGCACAGTGGCAAGGCAGATTTACAGCACAAAGAACTGAAATTGAATTGAAAACTGATCTGGCTAATGAAAAAAAAAAAAATCCCTGTCACTTCTAAGCTGTCCCTGGCTGGATGGTTCCGGTTCTTCCCAATCTTTCCCTGGCTCTGTCTACCTCTGTCTGCCTCTCTGACTCTCCCTACCTATCTCTAACTCTCTAACTAGCTGTGCTCTGGCCGCAATGCAAGGATGAAATGCGCACAAGCAAGATGGCCGCCGCTTTATATAGCCCGGTGACGTCACCGGGCTTCCTGGCTGCTGATAGGCTGCATGTGACTTACCCATGATACCTTGCCCCAGGGGGTATGTCTGGACATGTTCATCCACCATTTTAGATTGTCTGTAATTGAAATTGAAATTAATGGAGTTTAAAGGAAAACTTCGATCTAATCGCTGGGAAATTCGGATTCGTTCAGAATCAAATTTTCCATTAAATTAGGAAGAATCCGGGTTCGTCCGGATCGATTCGCTCATCCCTAGATATCAGCATTTCTCAAGTCAGTTCAAGTAAAAGACTTATACCTGTAAGGGGGCGGGGCTGCTCCTATCTCGGTTTCACAATGCTTTTTAACAATGGATGTTTGTAGGAGGTTAATAAATGACAGAGCCAGCCCTGGTGCCATTTAGCCCCCCTCAGCTAAGTGCATCCAAATTCTGATCTGAACAAAAGCCAAGAAGACAAAATCCCTGTTTTTGACGGCTTTAAGCAACCCAAAACCAGGGGAGCAGCAAAACTGGCTTTTGGTCCACTTTAACAGGGACTATGGCCAGTGGTGTGACTGGGCCCTGGTGTGAACATTAAATGGGGCCCTTTCAAGACTCATTCACTTTTCATTTACTTGAATGCAGCTAGAAAACTGAAACAGAGATTAATGGAGCTTCCTTTCTCAAGATGATGCCAAATAAGCACAAATCTGATAAAGAGGGGGTGACACTGATGGGGCCCCCTGGCTTACAATGTACTCACACCCCCTTTAGTTACACCCTGGTAGCTGCCATGTGTGTTAAAGAGGAACATTGGAGGTCCTGGCGTCTAAAAGACTCCAGAGTTCCAGTCTTTGGGGCATCCTGAATTGGGACGCCTGACTGTGTAACCCCTCCAGGACACTTACCCTCTCCTGGAGCCCTCACAGCGTCTGTGCATTCTTGCTGCATCCCCGCTCACCTCTAGCCGTGCACGCACCCCCGCCCGCCCTTCCTGAATGGGTTCAGCTCAGCGCCGAAGAGAGCCGAGTGATTGCGAGCCCGCTGATTGGATGAGCAGCTGCGCCTGTGCCTTGGGCTCAAGGAGAGGTGGGTTTTCCCAGCATTCACACAGGGGGGCATCCCAAACCGAGGGTGCCCCAAGGGGAAGAACCAAAACCAAGGACAGTGTTTTTTCTTTTGGTCCACTTTAAATGGATATATGATGGCCGTAGTTGGGAAGCCTCGCTGCATGAAACCCACTTCTCTGCCGCTTGTCCAATCAGCTTCTCCTGCTGAGCATATTAGTGTGATATAGTATTAGTATGTCAGATTTCCACTTAAAAGAGACATAGGTGACTATTTTTTATTCCACATAGCAGCTGAATGTGGGAAGGTGTTATGTTAGTTTGTCTCTTTATCGTGTGTAAATGAGCAAGGTGTGAGGTGCACAGCAGCCATAATCAGCCAATACACATCCCATCATTTACACTGGACCCTAAGCCAAGAATTAATGGATGTATTAGCAGCTTAAGCGGAGCCGTTATAAACATATTCACCTAATAACATTTGCATTATAACTATAAATAGGGAGACAAGCAGCTGAACAGGCGTTTGTGCTAATGTTCTATTTGCAGCCGCCCTGTTTTACAAGAAAGCAAGAAAAGTTTCATGGATCAGCCAGGCCCCCCTAACTATAAGTTTTAGCCCCACTTTCGGCAAATCAGCCCCCCAGCCTAGGCAGGTATAACTTTAAAGCGGGACAAAACCCATCATTTTGACTAGCCCAAGTTTTGTTGTGTGCTCTGGGTCCCAGCTTGGGATGCCCCCGTGGGAACGCCCCCCAGATCAGCAATAACGGCTTACCTCTTCCAGGTCGTACAGCACACATGTGGTTGGGGGTGGGCATTAGACGGTCAGAG
Organism: Gastrophryne carolinensis; assembly: GCA_027917425.1. Taxonomy (NCBI): domain Eukaryota; kingdom Metazoa; phylum Chordata; class Amphibia; order Anura; family Microhylidae; genus Gastrophryne; species Gastrophryne carolinensis. Next base: position 3,686,477 of record CM051244.1, read on the forward strand.
ACATTTGCTGAATAAAATAATCACAGCAAATGGCTGATTAGATGGTAGTGCACACACACAATCGCAACAATGGGCCAGGAAGAGGTAAGCCGTTATCTGTGGGGTTTCACACAGCGGGCCATGTGAATTAGGGATACCCCTTGGGGGAAGGCCAGTAGACAGGCTAGCCCTGAAATATAAAAGATTCCAGGGCTGCAGCTGACCTTCCCTCTGGGGCACCCCCAATTGAAATGCCCCGCTGTGTGGAACCCACCAGGTTCCAGTATTCCCCCTCATTTCCCCAGTACAATGGCGCATGCATGGGCTTTGCGGAGCGCCAACGGACGGCATTTGGGGGCGACAGGGACCCACGTGGGAAGAAATAGTGCACGGATTATTAAAACAGTATGAAAAATGTAATAACTCTATGAAGTGGACCATCAGTAAAACAAGACTTTTCACTTTATCGTTATCTAGTTGCAGACCGTTGAGTTAAAAGAAAGCCAAGAGCTTGTTCCATTATTGAAAGTACCCCATTTAATATTCATATCAGGGTGTAACTAGAAGTGACGGGGCCCTTGTGCGATGGATAAATGGGGCCCTGTCAGGTTGAAGGAGAGACCATTTCTTTAATTCCCTGCGAATGGCTGAGCTGAGAAGGGCGTGTATTTCTGACAGAGGCTGATTCACTACTAGCGCCACGTATTGCCAGGTGAGCCATCTGTATAGCGGGGCTTAGAGCCACTGCTAGTAGACGCCGTAAACGGGTGCCGGGCGCTGTAACCTAGCGTATCGGTCGCTTTAGTATCCTTTCCGGCATTGATGAATGCGATGTGTGGTGGGCGCTGTTCCTGATTTACTGCAGAGCCAATGGAGAATGCTAGGCCATGTCCTAAGGTCAAAACGCCCCAAGATAACAAGAGGACAGCAACCAATAGGTAGCGCCAGCTTAGTGAGTCGGCGCTCAACACCATATTTAGACCTGCACAAAAATGTATAAAAGTGTTTGCAGGCCAGGAGAGGTCACACAACAATTTGAGCAAAAACATTTAATTTTTTTTGCCCAAAACGCTATTTAAACACCAACACATGAAACCCCATTGAAATGTATAGCAAAGCGACACTGAGCGAAAGGCAATACGTGGCGCTCCTGAACCTAGAGCGCTGGCGCTATACACTGAGCCGCTTCTAGTAATACATTTGACGCTACATGGCACCGTTAGAGATGCTCACCAGATTCGCTCTGTTAAATGTGGTTTTATGTACAGCGCCCAGTGGTCACCGAACGCTACGTGCGTCTAGGTAGCATTACCTTGCGCTAGCCCATAGTTATTTTGTTGCATGTTCCTGAGGCATCCCGGGCATCCACTAGAGTGTATTTACTGTAATGCTAGGATGTTCCTTTTTTTCTAGAGGGGGGGGTAAATTCTGGCTGGACTGGCCCATTAAGCAAATGTAATTTTTATTGAAAAGTGACATGACCATTGATGGAATGTGTGAAGGTGCGATGTTAAATAGTTTGCCTCTCCGGTGCCGCCACTGCAAATCGTGTGCAAATGAGCGAGGTGTGAGGCGCACATTAGCCATAATTGCATAGAATTAGCCAATACACACTTGTTTGTTTACGCTTGTCCCCGAGCAAAAAATTAATTGATGTATTAGGAAGGGCTGACGCGGAGCTATTATCAAAGCATTTACCTAATAAGTTACTAGTGTGAGGTTTGACATTTGTATTTTGACTATAAGAGAAAACAGTCAGACATGGGTTTTCACTCTGTAGTTGTAAAAAAAAAAAAGTCCCCACTTTACCTCCTATCCAAGGGGAGAAATGCACCTACAGTCTTTAATTCCTGATTATTTTTTGTAATATATATATATAATTATTCTACAACAACTTAGCAGTTATCAGCAACACTCTGATACAGATCCCTCAGCCAACTGGAAATCCACTGAACTATCCAGGGATTGAGTCCTACCTTCAATAACTTATCTATGATCTTTATGTGGTACAGTGTCAAAGGCTTTGCTAAAATCCAGATACAGCACCAACTTCATCTAACACTTTAGTGACATTGTCAAAGAAATCAATAAGATTGGTCACATGATCGGCCCTCAATAAAGCCGGGCTGTTTTGGGTCCAACAGGTCATTCATTTTTAGATGGGAAATTATGTTTTTTTTTTTTTTTTTAAGAGCGTTTCCATTAGTTTGACCACTATAGATGTTAAACTAACTGGCCTGTAATTACTGGCTTCTTCTCTACTCCCCTTCTTACGGATTGGTACGACATTGGCCATTCTCCAATCATTTGGAACCTCCCCAGTTGAAAGGGAATGGTTAAGTAAATCAGTCAGAGGGGCTGCAATCACAAACCTAAGTTTCCTTAGAACTCTGGGGTGGATTCCATCTGGACCCATCGCCTTACTTACCTCTAGATGTGCCAGCTCGGCTAAGACATCAGCCTCCTGAAACTCCGGAGCTGTGCCCTCCCAGCTGGATGCTGTGCTATGTACATACCCGCTATGGCTCCCAGCTGGATGCTGTGCTATGGCCATAACCGCTATGGCTCCCAGCTGGATGCTGTGCTATGGCCATAACCGCTATGGCTCCCAGCTGGATGCTGTGCTATGGCCATGCCTGCTACTATCTGAAAATAGCGAACAAAAGTGCATGTCGATGCACTTGGGATATTCCAGCCCACATCAGACATGTTGAAGTCACATGTAATTACTATGTCCCCTTCTCTGCAATTCCCCTGATTTAATCTATTAACAGGTTATATAGATCCTCAGATTGTCCAGGGGGCCTATATATCACACCAATTCTCCCTCCTTAGTCTGCATGGTAACCCAGAGAGTTTCTAGTTCATTATGTGTATGCTGAATTGTTGATTGAAGGGTAGTCTTGACATAAATGGCTACTCCACCGCCCTTTCTATCCAATCTGTCTTTTGGTACAATGTGTAACAGGGTATGGCTATCTCCCAGTCATTGTGATCCTTGTACCAATTCTGTTATTGCAACAAGATCTAATTCATCTCTGGATATGATAGCCATTAATTCACAGATATATCATATAATATTAATATAGATAGAATTTTAGACAACTGACATAGTCAACATTGCCTCATCTCTGAATGCTCAATGCCCTCTCCTCTGCCCAGTGTGCAACAATCTTTTTGTCAACCTGGGTCAGCATCTCCGGAGATACTGCATGAAGGAGGCGGAGGAGCAACGGATCCAGTTCTCCATCAGCAAGGCCAAAGAACGCCGAAATTCTCTTGTCTCTAATCTTACCGTTGTAGCCTACGATGACCTTGACTTGAAAACAGCGGACACACCAACCCACAGGAATTTATGGCCGAATTCTTACAGTGCCATGGGTGTATAGTTAACAGGGCACCATCTGCAAGGTATGCATAGACAGTCATATGTCCATTTATTCATTTTCTATTCCTCACTACCTATGTTATAGTTTTGCAGTGCATTTTATTGCCCTTATCTAGTAAGTTCTCCATGAGCTGTAACAGCTGCATGAGCTGGTGATAAAGGCAGCACTGTAATATACTATTATATAACACTAATTTGTATTTATTTTTCTTTATGCGCAGACTGAAACACCCCAGAGATTGTGTCAGGATCTTGAAAGTAGCCAAGCCCAGCATCCAGGGCATTTATCAGCGGGCCACCTCTGGGGAAAGCGTCGAAGACACGGAAAGGCTTTTGGTGGCCTATTACTTGGAAGCGATGACTATGCTGGGGCATCACCGACAAGCCTCCGCCGTGGAAAAACTTACGGTAAGGTTGCTCTCACCCCTCTACAGATCTAACACTACACGCAAAACTAACGACCTGCAGATCCTTGTCTAATGCCCCCATTTTGTTTGTCACTTTTTCTCACAGGTGGGAGATTGGATTTGTAGGAGGCCCTACACCTCAGCTGACGGACAGAAGGCCGTCATTGTTTACACCCACCAAACGTGTCTCATTCTGGATGAAGAAGAAGCGCTGGTAAGTGAGCAAGCAGTTATTTTTATTTTATTTTTATGATCGGGCTTTCGTCCGATCATAGCCATTTGGCGTTACAATGCCATTCTGCAGGCGCCTCCCATCAGCCGAATAACAGCTTCACTGCAAACAGCTCTGATCGGACGAAAGCCAGCACACGGACCAGGGAGAGGCTAAGCTTTGCTGGTGTTCTGGAGGGGGGGGGGGTTGTAAGAACGTTCCAGGGGAATAAAATATTTATGATCTCGATTATTAATGAATTATTATTAAATCACTAATATTACTGAAAAATAGGTAACTTGCATGAATGGAGTCTGAATTTTTACCTGGTTATTATGATTCTGATCTGGGGCTGGTTAATAATGAAATCATACAGATTTAATATAACATAAGGTTTATTTTGGTGAATTGCCTCAATATTCATTGTGTATATATATATATATATATATATATATATATGTATATATGCACAGTAATGTTATGTCTTAACTTCAACTATTTAAGTGATCCCATATGTAAGTATAGTGTTACATGCCTTTACCTTGGGGGGGAGGGGAAAAGGTATGGCCATAAGGACAAAGGACGGAGTCTTTCAGGGTCTCTTTGCTTTGGGTCTCTGAAAGGACAACATGTGAGACATGTAGGAGATTGCCATATAGGCAGTATGGTGGGGGTTGGGCGAGAGAGACAAAGACCCTAGTTTGATTAGCCTGAGAGGGAAAGATTGCTGCTTTTTTTTTTATGGACACTATTTACATTTCTGCTTTGTAACTTCATAATCGCATTTACCTCATTCATATTATTTGTCTGTAATGTAATCGTCTCTTATATTAAATCCATTTATTGATTTTTAGTTTCGGCCAATACTTGAAGCACGATAGCTGAGATCATTTTTGGATGGCCCAGTACTTGTTAAAAAGTCAAACAAGGAAAAAGAATAAGAAAAAAAACACAAATATTTTACAATGGTGAGCAGACAGTTATTTTGGAGCTTACTTCAGTTTAAAGAGGGGGAAATGGTATCATCATACCAAATGACTTTTAAACTTCAGTACGTCCAAAAGAACCTAGAAGAATCCAGTATGATCGTCAGTAGATGACATAAGAAATTCATGCTGTGAAAGAGGAAGACATTTTAACGGTGAGTAATGGATTTTATTAATAATATTGCTGATAAGAGTAATCTAGAATTTAGCTTGGAAGAGCTTTGGAAAGTAATGTATGCTCAGCTCATTAAGGCTAACTTAGAAGTTGATAATTCTAGATTTTTATTAAAGAAATCTAAGACAAAGATCCAAAATGTATTTAAGATGTTTAAACTTTATAATGAAATTATTAATCCAGATAAAGTTGTAACTGTGCAAACGGCACCCCCTGCGGGTTCCAAAAGTGCTAATGTTAGTAGTGAGAAGATTCTCCAGCATGTTTCTGTGCAGACAATAGAAGAGCAGGGAGCATCAGAAGTAAATTTTGATTGTAAAAATTGTCCTTTATTGGCAGAATATATAAAGGAACTTAGAAAATCAATTAATTACCACGGAACAACTATTAGAAAGATTAAGTAATAAAATGAAAATCATATCAGCAAACACTAAGAAAGCTGATAATGAAGAAGCCTGGTTCATCAAGAACAAAAGCAGGCATACAGAAGGAATCTTATATTCCTGATCTGGTCTCTTTAGATTTGGAGAATATTAAAGAGAATGAAATGGAGATTAGGAATAAAACACTTTTGGATAATTCAGTTAGAGTTAATATTAAGATTCACAGATATTGTCTAAATGATGAACAGAAGAATAAATTGTTTAGGATTTGGATACCGTTAAACATGGTCAGACGATTAGAACTATGATTGAGAATAGGGATAACCCAATTCATAGTTCTAAGGGAGACAGATTAAGACAGTTAATATTTTTTAATGGTGAATCTCCAGATTTTGAGGTGTTGAATAACTTAAACCCTCAACCGATGAAGATGTTTATGCCTTCATGGAAAAATTTGAACAGGCATATAGACTAATAGGAATTCCTGAGGAGGAGAAGCCTAACAGCATGATAAAAGCATTTGTTAGGAAATGTAACTTCCTTGATCCAGTCTCAAAAATGTTAGCAAGTGAAAAAGATTCTATGCAGGAAGCTGCAGCATTTATTAGGGATGAGCGAATCGATCCGGACGAACCCGTATTCGATCCGAATTTCAGGAAAAATTCGATTTGGATCGAATCCGAATTTCCCCGCGATTCGATCGCTCGAAGTTTTCCTTTAACATCCATTCATTTACATTACAGGCATTCTAAGATGGCGGACGGGACATGTCCAGACATAAACCCCGCGCCAGTGCAAGCTGGGACAGTCACATGCAGCCTATCAGCAGCCAGCAAGCCCGGTGACGTCACAGCGATATTTAAGGCCGGCCATCTTGCTTTCCAGCATCATTTCTCTATTGCATTCGTGACAGACAGAACGCTGTGTAGCTGAGGGAGAGACAGACAGTTAGACAGGCAGGGACAGACAGGGACAGGCTGGAGACAGGCAGGAGACAGACAGGAGACAGACAGAAAGTAAGCGAAAAACAGGGAAAGGAAGGGAAAATCAGAGGCTGTCAGTTTTTTTTTTTTTTTCATCCAGCCTGCTTTGTTAGCGTTTTCAGGCTGCTTACACTAACTAACAGTGCATATATACTGAACTGATCTTAAGTCTGCTGTGAGGCATCCCATTCTGTGACTACACCAGCCTCTATTTAATAGCATAATAACCATTTGCACTTATTCTCATAGAAATCAGGCCTGATAAAGACACTTTTGCTGGGCATGCACTCTGGTTTTTGTGGCATCCCATTCTGTGACAACACCAGCCTCTATTTAATAGCATAATAACCATTTGCACTTATTCTCATAGAAATCAGGCCTGATAAAGACACTTTTGCTGTGCATGCTCTCTGGTTTTTGTGGCATCCCATTCTGTGACTACACCAGCCTCTATTTAATAGCATAATAACCATTTGCACTTATTCTCATAGAAATCAGGCCTGATAAAGACACTTTTGCTGTGCATGCTCTCTGGTTTTTGTGGCATCCCATTCTGTGACAACACCAGCCTCTATTTAATAGCATAATAACCATTTGCACTTATTCTCATAGAAATCAGGCCTGATAAAGACACTTTTGCTGGGCATGCTCTCTGGTTTTTGTGGCATCCCATTCTGTGACAACACCAGCCTCTATTTAATAGCATAATAACCATTTGCACTTATTCTCATAGAAATCAGGCCTGATAAAGACACTTTTGCTGGGCATAGTACTACTGGATCTTTTTTGGGGGCATCCCATTCTGTGACTAAAGCAGCCTCTGTTTAAGACCATATAAGCATTTGCTCTTATCATATTTGAAATTAGCCTGATAAAGACACTTTTGCTGGGCATAGCACTACTTGTCCCTGCCAGGGCATCCCATTCTGTGACTAAAGCAGCCTCTGTTTAAGACCATATAACCATTTGCTCTTATTATATTTGAAATTAGCCTGATAAAGACACTTTTGCTGGGCATAGTACTACTGGATCTTTTTTGGGGGCATCCCATTCTGTGACTAAAGCAGCCTCTGTTTAAGACCATATAACCATTTGCTCTTATTATATTTATATTATAAGACACTTTTGCTGGGCATAGGCTTACTGCTGCCTGCCAGGTGCACTTCTGTTGAGGCATCCCATTCTGTAACATAGCATACCCCTCTTTATTTACACTAAGCAGCTCTCTTATTTACACTAAGCAGGCCTGTTGGAGGCTGAGTGTTACTGCTCACTTTTGGTGTGCATTATATTCTGTTTCATATAGACCCACCGCTGCCCGGGGGATCTTAAAATATCACCTACTACCACGCCAGTTAGACTATGTCGGGCAGACAAGTGCCTGGAAGTGAAAAGAGGAGTGGCAGAGGCCAAGATTCCGCAGGCAGAGCTCGCATCAGACTGGGGGCCAGTAGCAGCAGGAGTCACGCTGAGAGACCTAATCTGCCAGTATCTGCTAGCGGTCGGGTCTCCACCAGTAACGCATCTGCCGTGGTAGATTGGTTGACGCGCTCATCAACAACATCATCACAACTTACGTCTGAGACCCCCAGTCTAGGGTCGGTAGGTTCCTCTGACACAACCCTGAGTTGGCATGCCCCGAGAGCAGTCCCTGTCCTCCCATTGCCTCTGTCCTACGCCGTTCCCTCCCCCAGCGACGTATCCTATGCTTTGGGTTCAGCTCCACTCTTTAGTGAGGAGGACCATCAGATAGAGGACAGTCAGCAGCTACTGCCCAGCCAAGAAATGGAGGTGGCTTCTCTAGCTAGGCAGACAAATAGTGATGTGGACAGTGTCGTGGGTGCTGCGAGCGTTCCAGCTCCTGCGCCAGACACTGTTGACGAATCCACGATCATCAGTGACGTACAGCCACAACTCGGTGATGATGATGATGATGACGATGAAGCCGATCGCACTTGGGAGCCGGGTGATGAAGGGGCTTCATCGTCATCATCAGGAGAAGAGGGGCGCAGGTTGCCCCGGAGTCAGCAGCTGAGGCAGCAAGGTGGTAGCAGTCAGCATGGGGGCACAATTCCAAAGGCTGGAGCCGGCCGGGGCCGGGGCCGGGGTAGAGCACCTGCTGTGCGGCAGTCTACCTTATCGGGAGGTAGTGGAGCAGGGGTTCCTGGAGTTGGCAACAGCAGCAGTGAATCAGTGAGGCCAGGGGGTGGGAAAAGTAGCTACTCGGCAGTGTGGCAGTTTTTCCTGAGGCATCCGCAGGAGGGTAACATGGCCACATGCAAGATATGTAGGCAAAAGGTGAAGCGTGGCCAGGGTCCAAATGTTGGCACCACGGCCCTGCGTCAACATATGATGCGTCACCATAAAACGACCTGGGAGAACCGAGGCTCCCAAGGGGTGGTCCAGTCTGCTTCCTCACCAAGTGAGCTCCCAATTTCTGCCAGCCAAGGCTCCAGCACCTCAGCCGAAGGCAGCTGTGCGTCATACCCATCCTCTGTCGCTCCTGCTCCTCCTCCAAGTCATGCATCCCACCAGCAATCCATCAGCGAAGCCATGTCCAAGAGACAGCAGTATGCGCCCACTCATCCTACGGCGCAGAAGCTGAATGTGCTCCTGTCCAAGTTGCTGGTGCTGCAGTCGCTCCCTTTTCAGGTGGTGGAATCTGCACCTTTCAGAGAACTGATGGCTTGTGCCGAGCCGAGGTGGAGAGTCCCAAGCCGTCATTTCTTTGCCAAGAAGGCAGTACCAGCGCTGCACACTTTTGTTGAACAGAAGGTGGGCCAGTCCTTGAGCCTGTCGGTGTGTAGCAAAATACATGGCAGCGCCGACATCTGGAGCTGTAACTACGGTCAGGGGCAGTACATGTCGTTTACGGCCCACTAGGTGAATGTGGTCCCTTTGCAGCAGCAACTTGGACAGGTCACGCCGCTTCGGCCTCCGCGCTCTCTGCCCATTGGGCCTGTGACACCGTGCGACTCGGCCTCCTCATCCTCCGCCATCTCCTCACCCTCCACTGTAGGCTCAAGTCTCAGTGCCCCTCCAGTCTACCATGTGTGCAGGGCACGGAGGTGTCACGCAGTGCTTCACATGGTTTGTCTTGAAGAACGGAGTCACACAGGGGAGGAACTGCTTAAATGTATTCATCAGGAAATCCAAACATGGCTTACTCCGAGAAAACTTAAAATGGGAATCATGGTTACCGACAATGGGAAGAACATTTTGTCTGCGCTGCGCCAAGGAAGCCTGACCCATGCCCCCTGCATGGCTCACGTCTTCAATCTGGTTGTCAAGCGGTTTCTGAAGTGTTCCCCCCATCTGCAGGACATCCTAACAACTTCAAGGAAACTTTGCATGCACTTCAGCCACTCCTACACCGCCAAACACACCCTTCTTGAGCTACAGCGTCAGAATGGTATCCCCCAACATAGTCTGATTTGCGATGTTTCCACCCGTTGGAATTCCACCCTTCACATGTTGGACCGATTATATGAACAGAGAAAAGCCATCACGGATTTCCTGATGATCCAAGCAGATAGGGGGACTCCCCTGTGTAACTTCAATGTCAACCAGTGGCAGCTCATACGTGACACCTGCCGTTTGCTCAGGCCCTTTGAGGAAGCCACTTGTCAGTCGGCAGGATTACGGGATGAACGACGTGATTCCACTGCTTCATGTACTACAGCACATGTTGGAAACCATGGCTGGTCAGGGCACTGGAGACATGGCGTTTACATCTTACGGCCACATGAACCCCGTTGGAGCTGAACTGGAGGAGGAGGAGGAAGAGGAGGAGGAGGAGGAGTTGCCCAGCAAAACACAGTTTAGGCTTGGCGAAATGGCTGGTTTATCTAGTCAGCGGACAGGAGAGGAGGAGCAGGAGCAGTCAGAGGAGCTAGAGGTTTTTGAGGAAGGCGAGACAGAGGACCCGGGCACACCGTGGCAGTATGCAGTGGAGATGGAGACAGGTAGTCCATCCGAGTCACTTGCGCAAATGGCACGAAGCATGCTCACGTGCTTGCGTAGTGACCCCAGAATTGTTTCCATCTGTCGGCGGGATGACTTCTGGCTGTCCACCTTATTGGACCCTCGCTTCCGGCACAAAATGGGGGCATTTTTTAAACCCACCGAGAGGGAGGACAAACTCAACTACTACAAAGACATTCTACGTAGGCAGTTGGCCGATGCCTATCTGCGCCATGGTCCATACTCTCGCAGGTCTGACTCGAGGGGACCTCTGCGCTCACCTTCCACTGCCATGGCCGCTGGGGGGGTTGGCAGGAGCAGCAGCAGCAGCTCCATCAGCAGCAGCAGCCTCAGTCTTCAGTCGCTAATGAGTAGCTTTCTACACCCGCATAGTGAGGCTACTCATGAGCAGCAGGAAGACCTGGAGCAGGACCTGAACCAGCAGGTCATGTCATACTTTGACATGACCATGCCAACACACCTTGAGGATCCGCTGGACTTCTGGGCAGCCAAACTTGATTTGTGGCCGCAACTAGCAGAGTTTGCCCTGGAAAAGCTGTCCTGCCCGGCAAGTAGCGTGCCATCTGAGCGGGTGTTTAGTGCGGCGGGGGCCATAGTTACGGCGAGGAGAACTCGTCTGTCAACTAAAAATGTGGAGAGACTCACCTTTGTCAAAATGAATCAGGGATGGATCAGCCAGGATTTCCACCCACCAATGCCTGATTCATGCGACTAGATTCAGCATGGTGCCACGTTTTACACTTTCCAAATGGTGCAAAACATATTTATGTCTTTAGGCCATTTTTTGGGCTCCTGCTGCTGCTGCTGCCAACTTCTGCCAACTCCAGGGTGTGATTCATCCAATTTTTGGGCTCCTGAAGCCAACTCCAGTGTATATTTGGGCTCCTGCTGCTGCTGCCGCCAACTCCAGGGTGTGATTCATCCAATTTTTGGGCTCCTGAAGCCAACTCCAGTGTATATTTGGGCTCCTGCTGCTGCTGCTGCCGCCAACTCCAGGGTGTGATTCATCCAATTTTTGGGCTCCTGAAGCCAACTCCAGTGTATATTTGGGCTCCTGCTGCTGTCAACTCCTGCCAACTCCAGGGTGTGATTCATCCAATTTTTGGGCTCCTGAAGCCAACTCCAGTGTATATTTGGGCTCCTGCTGCTGCTACTGCCAACTCCTGCCAACTCCAGGGTGTGATTCATCCAATTTTTGGGCTCCTGAAGCCAACTCCAGTGTATATTTGGGCTGCTGCTGCCGCCAACTTCTGCCAACTCCAGGGTGTGATTCATCCAATTTTTGGGCTCCTGAAGCCAACTCCAGTGTATATTTGGGCTCCTGCTGCTGCTACTGTCAACTCCTGCCAACTCCAGGGTGTGATTCATCCAGTTTTTGGGCTCCTGAAGCCAACTCCAGTGTATATTTGGGCTCCTGCTGCTGCCGCTGCCAACTCCAGGGTGTGATTCATCCAATTTTTGGGCTCCTGAAGCCAACTCCAGTGTATATTTGGGCTCCTGCTGCTGCCAACTCCAGGGTGTGATTCATCCAATTTTTGGGCTCCTGAAGCCAACTCCAGTGTATATTTGGGCTCCTGCTGCTGCTACTGTCAACTCCTGCCAACTCCAGGGTGTGATTCATCCAATTTTTGGGCTCCTGAAGCCAACTCCAGTGTATATTTGGGCTCCTGCTGCTGCTGCCAACTCCAGGGTGTGATTCATCCAATTTTTGGGCTCCTGAAGCCAACTCCAGTGTATATTTGGGCTCCTGCTGCTGCCAACTTCTGCCAACTCCAGGGTGTGATTCATCCAATTTTTGGGCTCCTGAAGCCAACTCCAGTGTATATTTGGGCTCCTGCTGCTGCCAACTCCAGGGTGTGATTCATCCAATTTTTGGGCTACTGAAGCCAACTCCAGTGTATATTTGGGCTCCTGCTGCTGCCAACTTCTGCCAACTCCAGGGTGTGATTCATCCAATTTTTGGGCTCCTGAAGCCAACTCCAGTGTATATTTGGGCTCCTGCTGCTGCCAACTTCTGCCAACTCCAGGGTGTGATTCATCCAATTTTTGGGCTCCTGAAGCCAACTCCAGTGTATATTTGGGCTCCTGCTGCTGCTGCCGCCAACTCCAGGGTGTGATTCATCCAATTTTTGGGCTCCTGAAGCCAACTCCAGTGTATATTTGGGCTCCTGCTGCTGCTGCTGCCGCCAACTTCTGCCAACTCCAGGGTGTGATTCATCCAATTTTTGGGCTCCTGAAGCCAACTCCAGTGTATATTTGGGCTCCTGCTGCTGCTGCTGCCAACTCCAGGGTGTGATTCATCCAATTTTTGGGCTCCTGAAGCCAACTCCAGTGTATATTTGGGCTCCTGCTGCTGCTGCCGCTGCCAACTTCTGCCAACTCCAGGGTGTGATTCATCCAATTTTTGGGCTCCTGAAGCCAACTCCAGTGTATATTTGGGCTCCTGCTGCCGCTGCCAACTTCTGCCAACTCCAGGGTGTGATTCATCCAATTTTTGGGCTCCTGAAGCCAACTCCAGTGTATATTTGGGCTCCTGCTGCTGCTGCCGCCGCCAACTCCAGGGTGTGATTCATCCAATTTTTGGGCTCCTGAAGCCAACTCCAGTGTATATTTGGGCTCCTGCTGCTGCTACTGTCAACTCCTGCCAACTCCAGGGTGTGATTCATCCAATTTTTGGGCTCCTGAAGCCAACTCCAGTGTATATTTGGGCTCCTGCTGCTGCCAACTTCTGCCAACTCCAGGGTGTGATTCATCCAATTTTTGGGCTCCTGAAGCCAACTCCAGTGTATATTTGGGCTCCTGCTGCTGCCAACTTCTGCCAACTCCAGGGTGGTATTCATCCAATTTTTGGGCTCCTGAAGCCAACTCCAGTGTATATTTGGGCTCCTGCTGCTGCCGCCAACTTCTGCCAACTCCAGGGTGTGATTTATCCAATTTTTGGGCTCCTGAAGCCAACTCCAGTGTATATTTGGGCTCCTGCTGCTGCTGCTAACTCCAGGGTGTGATTCATCCAATTTTTGGGCTCCTGAGGCCAACCCCAGGGTCTCTTTAATGTAATATTTGGGCTCCTGCTGCTGCTGCTGCTGTCAACTCCTGCCAACTCCAGGGTGTGATTCATCCAATTTTTGGGCTCCTGCTGCTGCCAACTCCAGTGTCTCTTTAAAGCAATGTTTGGGCTCCTGCCCCTCATAGTGATGCCACTTCAACTCTCTGCAATTGTGCCGCTCTGCGATTCTATTAGCGATGCCTCTGATCTGCATGTGATATTTATTCAAAGTATTATTTAACTAACCCAGCACGCATCCTGTGCGTGTTACAGCAAGGCAGAATGGTTTACAACCCTATTGAGGCTCTAGGAGGCTCAGAAATAGCCGTTTTTAATAGCGATTCGTCGCGAATTTATTCGGGTCGAAACGATTTTTGTCGGAAAATTCGGCGAATCAGTCGAATCGAATTTTTCAAAAGTTCGCTCATCTCTAGCATTTATAGACAAAATTAGGAGACAGTTAAAATATAACACTAATAAGGAAACCATTTCAGCTATTTAAAAAGAGGGACGAACCTATTCAGCATGTGAGATCTAAAACTCTCCCTGCTGCCACCTGTAAGTATAATAGGGAAAAGCAGATAAATCCGCAGGATGTTATCTGTATGGAAGAAATTAAAGAAGATGCAGAAAATATTGAATACAGCAAAGAGAATGGGATGCCGACAGCTAATACAATGGATGTAGATTGTACTGCAAAGTAGGTTTCATATGTTTCCATACTGGATGAGGCAAATAAATGTGCAAATGTGTTGCCCCAAAAACAGCAGATTAATGCCGAGCTAGAAACAGTTCCTGTTGCACAAGGTGATAAATTTGAAAACAAGGGATGTTCATTGTTATTCTTGTGGAGGAATTGGACATTTTCTAGGTGTTGCAACAGTTTTCATAATGAAAAGCACACTATAAATAAGCCTAAGACTTTCAGGACATATAAAAGAAATACAGAAGTATATTCACCACGCTGGGGGCATAATTCTCAAACAAAGGATTCCTCTCTTTGGAAACACAAGAGAAAGAGCTGCACATAGGAATGTAAAAGTAGGTGGGGCACAAGAACACAAATCTTCCTAGATTTGATTCAGAGTGGTGTGCCCATAGCAGAGATTGATAATATGCCTACATCTTATCTGTGGAAGGTTTGGAAACAAATGAAGCAGCGAGGAAATTTGAAATTCGCCCAGCCCAAGTGGGTGGTGACTAGTGATGTCACTTCAGTCCCTTCTGCCAAAGAAATAGGAACATTTAGAGAGTTAGCAGGAAAGTTATTGATTAATGGCAGATGATGGGAGGTGCCCATTCCTCTGAAATAACTTAACGTTAAAGAGTGTAGGGGGGAAGGGATACTGATAGAACAAGACACAGTTATGGCAAAAAAGGGTTTGCTAATTTTTAAAGGCATTATTTCAAATATGGTTAGAATATGTGGTTATGAACTAATTTTTTAGTCAGATTAAATTCCTTAAAAGTCATTCATAGGTATAAAAGGTTGTGATTAATTAAAATAAATAATTCATTGATTTTAGATATCAACCTGATATAATTATTCCATAAAGGGTTAGAGTGGAAAATATATTTGTGTAACAGATGTGATTTTAGAAGACCATAGATGGACAGATTCGATGGACTCATTTCCTGTGGAGAAAAGAGCTGTAATTATAAATTAAGTTTAGAAGTGAGTTGTATATTAATTACTGTAAGATAAAATATAATATTGAGGGTAAGGATTATTTTGGCACACCTCAAGATTCAATAGATTGTCCAGTAGAACGATCAGATTGTATCTGATCGGACCAGTCTCAATAGTGACACAGATATTTGCTTTAAGAGCTAGCCTGACGAGAGGAATTTCCTTTGTTGGATAAATACCAACAGATGGTCATTAGACTTAGTGTTAATTATTCCATTAAAAGTACATTCATCTCTCTAACACTTCTCTAACATATTTAAACTAAAATTCATATGAATAGTATTAATATTTCTAAAGTAAAAGGCAAGAATTAAAGGTTTTAAAGCAAGGATTTTAATAGTATTTACCAGAAGTTTAGGTTCCCACACACTTTTAAAGGATGAAGGGAATATAGGGCTAGTGGGAGGAACAAACAGCTGGAGTCAGTTAACAGATCCTATACATGAGAGATATGCATCTGCTTGTAAGTGGCATTTTAAATTTAGAAGATTTGAATTGGAAATGATTGTATAGAAATGTGAAGGAAAACAGAATATATTTCATGTTTCACTGATGCATGCTCAGATAAGCTGATCAGAGGGTGTCTCAGAAGCTTGTTTTCAAGAGAAATGAGATTCTGGTGACATGACTTGAGTGGGAGATTGCTTCTGTTATTCCAAGGCATTTTCTTCAAAAATTTAGTAACAAGAATGGGATCAAGACATAAGTTACTGGGAAGAAATTGAGTAAATTGTACAGGACGTCATACAATTTAATTACATTTTGCCCAGATTAATTATCCCAACTTCAATGACTTAAATTGACAATGCACTTATGACGTATTAATGATGTAGATGAAAACTCAATATATACTGATTGTTAGGGTGAATAACACCAAAAACAGTTTTAAAGGAAAGTGGATCTGGAGTATAATTTATGTGAATTTAGATAAGAATGTTATGAAATTATTTGCTTAAAGAAATTGATGCTACTAAATTTTATGTTAAAGGAAAGAAAACCGACTATATAAGAAATGATGATAGAAATGATGACGCGAAGCCCTGAAGTCGGAAGGAAAGAGAAGATAAGAAGCCATGATGAAAAGTTCACCATAAGGAGAAGAATATGATGAATATCATGAAGACTCCTATTTTATCATAGAAGAAATAAAGATATGTAACCTAACTCAAGAGTGCAATTAACACTTCCATTGCAGTGAATGATCTGACGAAGTATTGCCAAATAAGCGATCGTCCCAAGGCAGAAAAGAACAGAATGAAAGGAAGATTAACCAGTGACAACATGAAGAAAAAAATCTGTTATATGAAAATTTTGTGAATTAGTTTTTTTCAAGGCAGTGACACCTATTTACATATTTACGTTAGGGAACCAAAATAGAACATTACACCTAAAGGTCTACCTATTAGCATAAGTGGAGATGTATAGGGGTGCTTATGAAATGTTACCATATGGGTTAAGAGGATTGTTTGGTTCTGGGTCATCAATATAGAGGGTAAATATGTTCATAGCGGGTTGGTAGGAGGTAGAGGTTTAAGAATTTAAGTTCTAAGTCTTGACTTTTCTTTGATCTATCACAACCAGATTTTCTTTTAAAACTCATACTTGCCACTGGGAATGCATGTGTAAAAATGGGATTCATTCTTTGGAAGAACAAGGTGCATGAGCAAATGAATAATATGAAACAAGAGTTTAGCTTGTTATCATTGAGAATATTGTGCGTATGCTCTTGACATTGTTAGGCCAAAGCCTGAACTGAGGGGTATATTATCAGGTTTACATTCCCAATTCAGGTTATCTGTTTAGCTAAGAAAATGATAAACAGGGGGATAACCAAATTACTTTGAATTTCCTGGGTACAATTGAAGTATAAGACCTCATTTAAAAGTATCAAGACTAGAGGCGTCTAAATTTAACAAGAATTGTTCTATTCCCTGTTATACTGGTAAGGGGTAAAGAAGATGTGTCTCATACTTCCATATTTGTTAAATTCACTCAGAAAATAGGCAAAGGAAGGAATTAGGAGATCTAGTTACAATCAAGCGGATATTCAATAGCCGATGGTTGTTAAACCCTGGAATGGGCTGAACATGATCGATATCTCTTTGGGATACTTTGGAAGGAAGGGTTATAAACCATCAATGAATAGTCATTCATACCAAGGTCTGCAGGAAATGTTAATATAACTCGAGTCATTTTGTTTGTTTTTTTGTTTGTTTGTAAATTATTAGGATAATCGATTTTTTTGTATATTTTAACTTATTTTAGAATTTGGATTAGTAGTTTTAGCAGTCAAAATGATAAAGGGAAATGATAAAGGGAATAGAGGTAAAAAAATAATTTCTTTGGTTCAGCAAGTTCTGAGATTGGAATCATGTTTCTTGGCGAGTTAACCCACAGTTGAATGAATGTGAAACGAATGGTGGAAAAGTGGATAGATGGCATGTTTTTATTTTAACTAATAACTCTGCATTAATAATTTGAGATGTTAACAGGGGGAATTGTAAGAAGGTTCCAGAGGAATAAAATGTTTATGATCTCAATTATTAAAATTATTATTAAATCACTAATTACTGAAAAATAGGTAACTTGCAAGAATGGAGTCTGGATTTTTACCTGGTTATTATGATTCTGATCCGGGGCTGGTTAATAATGAAATCATACAGATTTAATATAACATAAGGTTTATTTTGGTGAATTGCATCAATATTCATTGTATATATGTATATATGCACAGTAATGTTATGTCTTAACTTCAGCTATTTAAGTGAACCCATATAAGTATAGTGTTACATGCCTCTCCCTTGGGGGAGAGGGGAAAAGGTATGGCCATAAGGACAAAGGACGGAGTCTTTCGGGGTCTCTTTGCTTTGGGTCTCTGAACGGACAACATGTGAGACATGTAAGAGATTGCCATATAGGCAGTATGGTGGGGGTTGGGTGAGAGAGACAAAGACCCTAGTTTGATTAGCCTGAGAGGGAAAGATTGCTGCATTTTCTATGGACACTATTTACATTTCTGCTTTGTAACTTCATATCGCATTTACATCATTCATATTATTTTTCTGTAACGTAATCGTCTCTATTTTATATTAAATCCATTTATTGATTTTTGGTTTCGGTCAATACGGCTATTCTTTCTCCCAAAGGTTCCTGGAGCCCTCGCTGTCAGCCAGGGTGTCCAAGGATTACTTCAGGATGTGGGTTTTTGACAATCTCCAAAAGGAGGAACAAGAGCTCTTGATGTATTACGTGGACTTTGACAGTAAGAACGGTCAGCTGAATGAAGATAAAGCCCACCGAGCGTCGCTCCTCCTTGCCCGATGCCAAGACAGCGGCCAATCGGGGACCGCTAGGTAAGCATCTTTCTGGGAAGCTCCCCCATCCAGGACCAGTGCCAGCAGGCGGTAAACCTGGTCATGTGCCCGGGACCCCTTGGTCGTCTCCGGAGAAGCCACTCATCTGCCCATCCCACCTTTGCCCCTATTCTGCCTCCTTGCTCCTCTTCTCGTCTTCCTTGCCCCTCCTCTGGCTCATCTTCTGCCCCCTCCCCCTTGTGTCCTCTTCTGCCACCTGTTGAACCTTTTCCTGACCAGCATCAGGCAGACTGTTCATGGGAGCACATGCGTCAGCTTGACGGAAACTGGGGATGTCATCCTCTCTCTATGCCGGCCTCTGTGTACAAACAAAATACTATGCCATGCATTAATATGTGAGGCAAGTATACCAGTGATTCCCAGGGAGATTAATGCAGCTGGACATGTAGCGTGGCACAAGGCTCTGTAGCCCAGGAGCCCACACGACCCTGGAGTCGGCTGCGTGGCACCGCTCATGTTCGGTATGAAACCGCTCACCTAGCCTCTGCGGACCCCCTCCCCCCTCCTCGGCCGTAGGCAATTCTACACAACTTACATCTCTGTTTTTCCTCAGCAGCTTTTGTTTCAGATCAGTGAGGAAACGTTCAAGGGAGCAGCAAGAAGCAGAAGAAGAATCCTAAGTAGAAGCGGAAGGCGGAGAAGAAGAAAAAGAACAAGGTGGCAGCACTGAAGAGGCATTTACCCTGAGAACCGATGACTACAATAGATTCATCACCTTCCATCCCGTCGGAATGGATAGCACAACACCGAGCAGAGCCTTGTGCAGGCTCCTCGTTGGGGAATGCTCACTTTACTGCCAGCGAAAGTGGACGGTAGACCAGCGGAAGAAATGGTTTGATGAGGTTATCGGTATGTTATTCGGTTCATATTCTACTATTTTTTTCTCTGTGTTGCTTTATTTAGCTGCTCATTTTGTCACCGTGTCTGTTTTAGCAGAGAAGTGCTAATTAACTATTCTGTTTTTTCTTCTAGGACACTTCAGGAATTGCCCAACTGCTGCGCAGATAAGCGCTTATTATGCCAACCAAGGATGGAAAACTAACCTACCAGCTATCCACCAAGTACAGTCAGAATGGAGACCCCCCGCCATCGTCAAAAGGTCAACCACAAGGCCTACATTCAGACAATGGTGGCCTCCCAGGATTGGAAAGGACTATGTGTTGTTCCTGACCCAGAGAAAGGTGGATATGGGGTCAGAACAACAAAGCACTTTAAAAAAGGGGAGCCCATGTGCGATTACCACGGGACCCTAATCAGGGCTAAAGGAGCGGCAATACAGACCCATCTGACGGGGAGGAATTGCTACCTCTTTTTTTTCCATGGCTCAAAAAGTAAGCTGTGCATAGACGGCAGTAAGGCACCTTGTGACTGCCACCCAGAGAAAGCCTCTACGTTTGGAAGGCTAATAAACCATTCCTGCCGGAGAAACAACCTAAAACGGGTGAAATACTTCCATCAGGGTGGACAGAGGGAGGTCCTTGTTTTTGAGGCAATGGTGGACATTGACGCGGACGAAGAGTTGCTTTTCGATTATGGCGTGAGGCCAAATGACTACGGCGAAGGAGGCGAAATGCTGTGGCTCAATGATTAAGACTGCTGCATTGCCCGTCTAGATGATGGTGGACATATGTATATATATTTATGTATTTTTTTTCCCAATAGTCTTGCCAGAGAGTCCACTTTGTATGGATTGTTCGAAAGTGTATATAGATTTTTGTATGGTAAAATGCAGTCCTCAGGGTGATGAGCCAACTTAGTATTTGTCACGGACCGGGTGCAGTGGACTTGGATGTGGATCCGCTTTGACTGCGGAACTGATGGCGAGTGCCGTGTCAGAGGAGCGGAGTCTAAGAGGCCACCGGTATTCACCAGAGCCCACCGCAAGGCAGGTTGGTCTTGTAGCGGCGAGTGACCCCCAGGTCGCTACCCCTCAACAGCGGCCCAGTTCCACAGTTAGCCGAGGTTCAGCGTGGTGCACAGGGGCAGGTAAAAGATGTAGTGAGTACAGGCAGAGGTCAGGGCTGACAGCACAGGTTCCTGCTAAAGGCGAGTAGCCAAGGTCGGGGCAGGCAGCAAAGGTTCACAGTCGGGGACAGGCAGAGGTCGGTACAGGGGTGAGCAATCCAAAAGCAACCGATTTACAGCTGGCATGGAAAGACCAAGATTCGGCACTGATGGAAAGGAAATGACCCTTTAAATAGGGGAAGTGGATGCAGGATTGGATGACCAGACACCAATCAGTGGTATACAGGCCCTTTAAATTTCAGGAAACCGGTGCGCGCTCCCTCTAGTGGACGGAGACATGCTCGCACCTGACCATGTGAGGAAGGCTGGATGCAGCCATGGAGGTTAGTGAAGTGCTGCGAGATGGGCGCGCAGCGCTCGCCCTAACAGTACCCCCCCTCTTGGGTCTCCCGCTCTTCTTGGGACCAAGAAAATCCGAGATGAAACTGCGGTCCAGAATGTTCTCTTCGGGTTCCTAAGATCTTTCTTCAGGTCCAAAGCCTTCCCAGTCGACTAAAAAATATCTTTTACCTCTGGAGAGCTTAGAGGCCAGAATCTTTCACCGTAAAGGCATCCTCAGTACCAGAGATTGGAGCAGGCACCAAGGTTTTAGGAGAGAACCGATTGACAATTACTGGCTTCAAAAGAGACGTGGAAGGAGTTGGGGATTTGCAGCAGGTATTGAAGGCGGTCTTCGATTCATCGCCCTCGCGTATACGTATCAAATTATAGGCCCCTCTCAGGTCTAGTTTGGTAAAGACCTTAGCCACACGCAGTCAAACAATTTAGCAATCAACGGTAAGGGGTAACGATTCTTTATGGTAATCTTGTTGAGGCCACGGTTATCGATACAGGGGCGTAGAGAGCCGTCTTTTTTGGCCACAAAGAAGAAACCCGCACCTGCTGGAGAAGTAGATTTCCGTATGAACCCTCTTTGAAGGTTTTCTTGGATATACTCCGACATGGCCTGTGTCTCCGGAGCCGAGATGGTGGAGTGGTACCCGGCAAGAGGTCAATAGGGCAATCGTAAGGGCGATGAGGCGAAGTACCTCCGCTTGTTTTTTGCAGAACACATCAGCAAAGACCTGGTAGATCGCAGGCAGGCCAGGTAGAGAGATAGAAGCAGGACTAGGACCAGGAACGGACTTCAAACACCTCTTAAAACAAGCTGTACCCCAAGTCTTGATTTCACCGGTGTTCCAGTCAAGAGTGGGATCATGGCGGTCCAATCTTTAAAAGGAGGGGAACGGTGCGATAACGCACGGTACAGTCAAGCCTGTCACCATTGACCGAGGCGATAAATAAGGGCTTGGCAAGGCGGTTCACGGAGATATTATATCTAATAATCAAGGAGGCCTCTATAAAGTTTCCTGCGGAACCCGAATCCAAGTGTCGGGGATCACTGGACACCCCTCTTTTATAAGCCAAGCAATCCCCAATCTCCACCGCCTCTTATGCCTCTCCAGACTCGGTTGTCCCCAGGACTTACTGGTGCAAAGATTGCTGGCTTATGGTGAAGATAGGTGAACGGCGGGGTATCCCAAATCGGAAGTTCAAGCGGGCTGAGTCCGAAACGTCGAGTCCAGCAGGTTAGGCAAGAATGGTCGAAACGAGCAGGGGTCAAAGCCGGGTGGTCACAGGGCACGGTATCCAAGGGGTTGGGACGGAGAATGGTCAAGACAGGCAGGGGTCAAAAGCTGGGTGGTCACCAAAGCGCGGTATCAAAGGGGTAAGGCAGAGACGAGGTCAGACAGGCAGATGGCCGGTGCAGGCAGCGGGCAGGAATGGTCAAAGATGGACCGGATCAGAACACGCTAAACACAATTCCAATAGCACACCCAAGCTAATAATGGCTATAATGGGCACCGATGGTCAGGGCAAGGACACTTTTAAAGGGGAACTGGCCAATGGGCAGGGGGGGGGGGAGGGGTGTGTGCGATTGGTGCAACACTAGTGATTGGTGCAACATATGAACCTGCTCCTGCTAGGAGCCCCCCAGGGACTGGACCGCCCTGACCAGCCAGGCTGTCCAGTCCCTGGGTTCCTAATCCCCACGGGACCCCCCTCCTGGACCGATAGGTCCATTCAAACCTGCCCCTGGTGAATGCGCTGGGAGCAGCGCCGCCGGGGGACATAACTGACACGTGCTCACACGCGAGCATGGAAGACCCTGAAAGGCGTGCCCCCCAAGAAGGAGGAGGGGGAGGACGCGTCAGCCGAAGCAGCGTCGCCAGAAGGCCCAGCCGCCGCCTCAGGAGAGGAGGGGGAAGCCGGAGCCCCAGCACGGATGGATGGGAGGGAGGCAGCCACCCCACGTGGCCGCCGGACGCCCGGAGCAGTGCTGTGGGAACTGCCCACAGGTAAGTTCTTTACATTACCCCCCCCCCCCTTGAGGAGGGGCCTCTGGACCCTCCAACCTGGGTCTCTGAGGGTTTTCCCTGTGGAACTTCCTAACCAACCTCCCCGCGTGGACCTCTCTGGCCAGGACCCAAGACCTCTCTTCCGGGCCATAACCCTTCCAATCTACCAAGTACTGGAGAGAATTTCTGAAGAAGAGTGAATCTAAAATCTGAGTAACTTCAAACTCTTGATGCCCATCAACTAAAATGGCCGCCGGGGAAACATCTGGCTCAATACCGTTGGCAGACTTTGTAATTCTTTCCATGTGTCCCTGTTAAAACTTTCATAGAGGGCGGAAGATCTTGATGGTAAGTAACTTGATTAATCTTCTGCTGTACAGGAAAAGGACCAATAAACCTTGGGCCTAGCTTGGCAGAAGGTTGACGTGAAGCCAAATTCTTGGTGGAAAGCCAGACTAGCTCCCCAACTGCATAATCAGGGTTACTGGACAGACTACGATCGGCAAAAGTTTTCTGCTGGGCGACAGTCCTGGTCAGATTTTGCTGAATCTTAGCCCACAGATCCGGCCATTGGGACATCCATACCTCGAGTGAGGGCACACTAGAGGGTAGGTCCGACAAAGCAGAAAATTTCAGGTCTCTACCAAAAGCACAACGGAACGGCGATACCCCAGTGGAAGAGTGAGTGGCATTATTCAGGGCGAACTCTGCAAATGGAAGAAACAACCAATCCGTCTGGACATCGGAAACAAAGCAACGCAGGTATTGTTCCAAGGATTGTTTGGTTCTCTGTTTGCCCATTTGACTGGGGGTGAAATGCTGAGGACAAGGAGACCATGAATCCCAACCTGGCACAAAAAGCCCTCCAAAACCGAGAGACAAACTGAACCCCCGGACACCATATCCTCCGGGATCCCATGGAGTTTAAATATAAGAGTTAAAAAAAGTTGAGCAAGATCTTGAGCTGTGGGTAACTTTTTAACGGGACAAAGTGAGCCATCTTGCTGAACCGGTCGACCACCACCCAGATGACGGTAAACCCTTGGGATGGTGGAAGATCGGTGATGAAATCCATGGCAAGACAAGTCCAGGGACGGGAAGGAATAGGCAAAGGTATCAGGGAACCTTCAGGAGAGTGTCTCGGGGTCTTACTCCGGGCACAGACTTTACAGGCCCGAACATAATCTTGAGCTTCTTTCGTAAAAGACGGCCACCAAACATGACGGGACAACAAGGAAATTGTCTTCCTAACTCCTGGATGACCTACAGTCTTGGAAGCATAAAAATTGCTGCAGGATGGTAGCACAGTGGGACATGGGCACAAATTGGGCATGAACAGGTTTACCAGGTGGAGCCTCGGACTGAAACTGATTCAGGTCGGAAAGCTCCGTCTGGATAGCAGCTACCACCAGGTGTTGAGGCAGAATGGGTAAGTTTCTCCCCTCGGGTAAGCTAGTCGAGGAAAAACTTCGAGACAAAGCGTCGGCTTTCACATTCTTTGGCCCAGGTTTGTAGGTAATGGTGAAGTTAAACCGGGAAAAGAACAGAGACCAACGAGCTTGTCTAGGGGTTAACCTTTTGGTGGACTGGATATAGTCCAAATTTTTATGGTCGGTGAAGACCGTAACTGGAAACTGAGCCCCTTCTGACCAGTGCCTCCACTCCTGAAAGGCCAATTTAGCCACCAAGAGCTCACGATTACCGATATCGTAGTTACGTTCAGCGGAAGTGAATTTTTTTGAGAAAAAAGCACAGGGGTGAAGTCGTTCTGGGGAACCGCTATATTGTGAGAGGACTGCCCCTACGCCAAGCTCGGAGGCATCGACCTCCACAATAAAGGCTAATTGACATTCTGGATGAACTAATATGGGAGCAGAGCTAAAGACTTCCTTCAACCTTTTAAAGGCCTGGACGGACCGTTCTGGCCAGATAGATGGGAAACCCCCCTTCTTGGTGAGGTCAGTGAGAGGTGCTACTAATGTAGAGAAATTCTTGATAAATCTCCTGTAGAAGTTAGCGAACCCCAGGAATCTCTGTAACCCCTTCAAATCCCTGGGTTGCTCCCATTTTAATACTGCTGCTACCTTGGACTGGTCCATTGACAGACCCGTTTTGGAGACAATATACCCTAAAAAAGGGACCTCTGCGACTTCAAACATGCATTTTTTGAGTTTAGCAAATAAGTGATTTTCTCTGAGTTTTTGCAAGACAAGACGAACATGTCTACGATGTTCTGCTAATGAAGAGGAGAAAATCAAAATATCGTCTAAGTACACTACTACAAAGCGACCCAGAAAGTCCCTAAAAATCTCATTGACAAGGTCCTGGAAGACTGCCAGGGCGTTACATAGGCCAAAGGGCATCACAAGATACTCATAATCAGTGTTCCCTGTAAGGTGCGCGGGTGTAATTTTTTTACATAGGTGGCTCAGTGGGGCCCTGCATCACATCCCCATCTGTCGCTGCAGCATTGGCTGAGCTGCGCGACGATGTAGTCCCCGTCAGCCCCTCCCCCATTCCCCCTGCCAGTCTACTGCCTCTGAGGATGACGAGCAGCAGCGCCGGAGCCGCCACAAGATGCTTTGCTGAAAAGCCAGCATTATAGTTCAAGGCCAGCAGGTGTCCAGCGCAGGGGGCAGCAGAGAGCAGGCGGCCAGGGGGGGAAGTGCAGGGCTGATGATGGAGTCCTGGCCAGCCCGTTATTGCAGAGCGCTGGGGAAGCCGTCTGTATGTTTGTCTGCTGCGTCGGCTCCTCTGCGCCTGCTGTGAGGTAAGCTGTGCCCCCCCTTCTCTCTGACAAGAGCCGAGGAATGGGGTCACGTCCTGGCCAGTTAAAGCGGTGCCTGAAGTCCGTGACCTCCCTCCTCTATATGCCTCATTCTCCAGGCTCTGCTCCATATCATCATCAGCCTTGACAACAAGGCCCATGGCCGAAGAGGAAGCCTGTCCTATCCCCTCTATACAGGTTAGATATCAGACATACTGAGCTTCTGTACATCAGCCGCTGTCCTATTTGGTGACCAGACTCTTTCTTATTAGCTCTTTCCTTTTTGTCTTTCCCCCTTTTTTCTTTCACTGTCTATTACACTTTTACCTTCCTTTTCACACATTTCTTCGAGTTTCCCCTCCACTTTTCTTCTCTTATTTTTCTTTATACCTCTTTTGTT
This sequence comes from Gastrophryne carolinensis, assembly GCA_027917425.1. Classification (NCBI taxonomy): domain Eukaryota; kingdom Metazoa; phylum Chordata; class Amphibia; order Anura; family Microhylidae; genus Gastrophryne; species Gastrophryne carolinensis. The sequence continues at coordinate 3,712,614 of CM051244.1, forward strand.
TCTCTCTTTTTCTTAATTACTCTCCTCTTTATTTCATGCGCATCCTTCTTTTGTTCTTACCTCTCATTTTTTTTTCTTATTTTTTTCTTTTCAATTCCCCCTTCTCTTGTTCCATTCCTCCTCACTTTCAGCTTCCTTTCATTGTCTTCTCTTTGTTTTTCTTTGTCCCCCATCCTCTGCTTCTCTCCCCCCTCTCTATTTCCTTTTCCATTTTTCTCTCTCCTTACACTCTCCCTCTGTTTTCTCTCCTTCTACCAGTATTTTTTTTTTTGTCTATTTCTCTTATTTTTTCTAAGGGGTTCAGACATTGTGGCTGTACAGGGCACCAAATTCCTAGTGTTGCTCCCCTACATAAACATACCCAAGCTGGTCGGTATTTTATGTTGGGAAAGGTGGCAACCTTAGCTGCTGCCGCGGTACACTGGGGGAAACACAGGGTTGCACACGCGCTCGCTTCCAGTCCCAGGTGTGCCGCTATCCACTCACCACTACTTTAGAGGTTTTGCAACTTTTTTTGTCATAGGCCACATAAGCAGGACTGGAGAGGAGGACAGCAGCGGACTCCATGACAGAGGTTTTCTTGTACCAGCAAAACATTCCCGTCAGCCCCACCCCCACCTTCCCAATGCTTTCTATGCCCTTTGGAAAGGCTAGTGGCTAGCTATGGAATCCGTTAAATTCCAGGGTTGGCCATGATGGGTTTTGGGCAAATGTTTTTTTTTTCGTTGAAGTAAGTCTGCACGGGTGGGGGGCTTAAAACTGTACTAACCACCGGCCCTGGAGTTTGAAAGACTCTACAAAGGTCAAATCCCAACTCGGGATGCCCAAAGGTCATTTAATTGGGCCTTTCTAGAGTCTTTCAAACTCCAGGGCCGGCAGTTGTGTGAGCCTCCCAATATTGCCGCACTCACCTGCCACAGCTGTATCCCCAGCCTCTCTGTAGCTGAGGCTGGGGGCAGGAGTGCTCCACCGTTTACAGGATAACCAGGATGTGCCTGCTCCCACTCCCCTTTGCCAGAGCTCTCATACAAACAGCACTTTATGCCGTGCATTAATATGTGCTGATTGGATGAGAGCTCGTGCATGCACCGTGGGATTGGGGAAAGGTGAGTTTTTAGAGCAAACTTGGACGTTTCACCCAGGGAGCATCCCAAATCTGTATGCCCTCAGGGCTAAGGCAAAACACAGGATAGGGGAAACCCTGGATTTCTGAAACACTCGAGTGCTGGCCGCTAGCCTGCCTCTGGGGCATTCAAAATTGGGATGCCCTGCTGTGTGAAACCCATGGGTTGCTGGTAAAGTCACCTTTACCTCCCACAATGCTGTCATCACCAACAGTCACATCCCTGGATTCCCTATAGCTCTAGTGCACCCTTGTGCCCAGCCATTCTGATAGGCTGGGGGTGGGAGCGCTCCAAAATCTAGAGGGAAGCCGGGGATGCAGCAAGTGGACTGGGTCAGGTCAACCAGCATTCATGAGATCAAACCAGCAATTTCATTTTTTTTGTTTAAGCCGGGCCACCTCCAAGCTGGCTGAATTACCAAAGGTACTCGGGTGAGGAGCTGGCAGGGGGTAAACATTTTATGTGGCTTGTAAACCTAATTGGGGATGCCCCTATGTGTGAGAAACCACAGTGAACACTGAAAATCTTATCTTGCTCGCATGGCGCATGTGCAGGCTTTCAGAAAGTAGACTGCGTCACCTGACAATCGATTGTGAATGAATGCAGCGCTCGCTGCCTCCCGCCATGCGCGTCCCCATTGTCCATTTAGCCAGGGAGATAACATCTCTAGCTGCGTGTGCACTGATTGATGGAAAGGTGCGTTTTATTGCTATCCCAGGGGGTTTCACACAGTGGGCATCCCAAATCAGAAGAGGAATTGGCTGTGCCTGGAGTCCTTTAGACTTTAGGGATGTCCAAAACTGGTTTTGCTTTGCTTTAACAATGTTCGGGGTTAATAGTGATGTGTGTAGATAGAAAGGTGTTTGGGGGGGGGTAATGGGGGTAATAGTGTGTTGTGTGTAGGTGGGAGGTTAGCTGTATGTGTGGGGGTTAAAGCAGGGGAATCGCCACTGGCTAATCAATGTGAGAAATAGCTGAATAGCACCGATTGGCTGCTTCCAGCCAGTCCTGTTGGGGTTCTGATAAGTAATTGGGTCCGGGTAGATCCGAACGTACTATGCCTAATAATTGTAGGCTCTGTTCTTGCACTAGGATCTTAAAACTGACGAACAGCCAGACTTCGAAGGTTTTGACTCTTGACTCAACAAAAGGTAAAAAGAAGGTAGTTTGGTTAGTGAATTGGTAGTTTGGTTAGTGAATTGTTCAAAGTGGTCCCTTTCTCTTGATACAGCACATTCTGTGACTTATTTGGGTCAGGTTTATTCTGTGTTTTTTTCTCTGCAAGCTTCATTTATAAGTAATACGTTAAGGCAGCAGGAGTGGTATCACCAGGAATTTTTACTATATCCTGGTGATAGGCACTTGTCCCAGGGACATCTTTATTTGGGATGCCCCTCTGTGTGAGACCCCCCAGATTTCCTACACAACCTTTCAGCTGTTCCCACTGCACACGTGTGGGCTCTCATCCAATCAGCACCGTATGCTGTGCATACCAATGCAATTCGTTTGAACTGAATGCCACTGCTAGTACACTCAATATCATTGAAGAAGGTTGAGTGTGAAATGGTGTCGATGGGTGGGAAATTTAGTGAGGTATGGGGTGTGGCATGGCATTGACCAGGGGGCGTGGGTTATTGTACAAAATTTCAAAGTACAACTCTAGTATGTAAATTAACTATTCTATCATATCTTTTTTGTTTAACATGTTATTTTGGTTTATTAGTAGATATACCAATGTTTTTATCTTAGGTTTCCAAATGCCCACCTTTCATGGGACATTGCCCAGCTCCCTCGCTACTCCGCACAGCAGCTGCTCCGGCTTAGAGGGAACATTGCTCGTAATGGCCATCTTGGGTGTTGAAAGCAGTCTTCCATTCATCCCCCTGACGGATTCTTATCAGGTTATCGGCCCCACGAAGGTCTAACTTAGTAAAGACTTGGGCCCCAATGACCTGTGTAAACAACCCATCAGAGGAAGGGGGTATTTGTTTTTTATGGTGATTTTGTTTAAACCCCGGTAATCTATGCACGGACGGAGGCCCCCATCTTTCTTTTCAACAAAGAAAAATCCCGCCCCAGCCGGATTAGTGGATGCCCTTATGAACCCTTTATTTTACATTTTCAGCTATGTACTCCCGCATGGCTTTATTCTCTGCCCGGGTCAAGTTAAAGATCTTCCCTCTGGGTGGCATGGTCTCCGGAAATAGCTCAATGGGGCAGTCAAAGGATCTGTGAGGAGGAAGGACATCCGCCGCTTTCTCAGAAAATACATCGAGAAAGTCGAGGTAGGGGCCTGGAATCCCTTCAGAGGAGAGCTGTGAGACCCGCACTGGGAGTTCCAAGCAAGAGTGAAAACACTGTGGGCCCCATTTAACAATCTGCCTTGCTACCCAATCAACTTGAGGGTTATGTTTTGTAACCAGGGCAAACCAAGTACTAAAGGGGTTGAGGGCATCTTAAGAACTAGGAAACTGATCATCTCAGATTGCCCTGCTCCCACTGAGTAACACAGGTGGAGCCTTAAAATGAATAAGACCCCCAGCAATAGGCGTGTCATCGATTGCGGACACCCGAATTAATGTAGGTAGAGGTTGGAGAGGAATTCCCAGACTTCGGGCTAACTTAAAGTCAAGAAAATTCCCCGCCGTTCCACAATCTAGAAGGGCCTCCAAATTCTTAAACTCAAGGTTCACTTTAACCTGGACTGGAACCATCAATTGTGAAAAAACTTGAGGAAATACCTTGCAGCCTAGGTGGGTTCCCTCGACCCCACCTAGGCTCTGAAGTTTTCCGGCTTCTTGGGACAGACTCACCAGGTGGTCGGTCCCCCCACAGTAGAGACACAGCCCTTCCGATAATCGCCGACGCCTCTCAGCTTCGGAAAGCTTGGTAGCTCCCAGCTGCATAGGTTCCTCGGTAGGACACGTGGCTGGAGCTCCCGCTTTCCAGCTGGTGTCAGGATGCGCCCCTCTTTCAAGACGTCTCTCCCGCAAGCGTCGGTCGATCCGGATAGCAAGTTGCATAGTTTCATCCAGAGACTGGGGTACGGGATGGTTCACAAAAATGTCTTTAATGGCATCGGACAAGCCCAGGCAAAATTGATCACATAAGGCTGGGTCATTCAATCAGGAGTCCACGGCCCACCGGCGGAGCAATATTCTTCAGCCTGCCGACAACCTTGACGCAAGGTACGGAGTTTGGCATCTGCGGTGGCACCTCTGTCCGGATCATCATACAAGATCTCCATCGCGGAGAAGAAAGCTTCCACAGACTGCCTTGCTGGATCCTGAGGTGACAAACCGAATGCCCAGGATTGAGGGTCTCCTTGCAGGAGGGAGATGACCAGGCCCACACGCTGATCTTGGGACCCCGAGGAGGGCCGGTGTTGATAGGAGTTGGACAGTTCTCCTGAGCCGCCACACGATGGGCCAGGTGCTCCACGGCCGCAGTTAAGGCCTGCACCTGCTCCAAAATTTGGTCCATGGGTATTCTGGCCTGTTATACGGTCAGGGATCGCCGGACACCCCTCTTTCATAAGCCAAGCAATCCCCAATCTCCACCGCCTCTTGTGCCTATAGACAAGCCCCCGCTTGCTGGAGACACGGGTTATGCCTCTCCAGACTCGGTTGCCCCCAGGACTTACTGGCGCAAAGATTGCTGGCTTATGGTGAAGAAACGTGAACGGCGGGGTATCCCAAATCGGAAGTTCAAGGGGGCTGAGTCCAAAACGTCGAGTCCAGCAGGTTAGGCAAGAATGGTCGAGACAAGCAGGGGTCAAAGCCGGGTGGTCACAGGGCATGGTATCCAATGGGTTGAGATAGAATGGTCAAGACAAGCAGGGGTCAAAGCCGGGTGGTCACAGGGCACAGTATCCAATGGGTTGAGATAGAATGGTCAAGACAGGCAGGGGTCAAAAGCCGGGTGGTCACCAAAGCGTGGTATCAAAGGGGTAAGGCAGAGACAGAGGGGGTATAAGCAGGCCAGTGGTGGTACTTGCTGTTGCTGAATCAATAGTAACTGCTGCATCATAGCTGAGAGCTGATTAATTTGGCAGGACTGCATAGCCACAATAGCAGGCAATTCAGTGGCATCAGGCACCGGCACCTCAGTGGGATCCATGGCCGGATCTTACTGACACAGACCGGGTGGAGTGGACTTGGATGTGGATCCGCTTTGACTGTGGAACTGATGGCGAGTGCCGTGTCAGGGGAGCAGAGTCTAAGAGGCCACCGGTATTCACCAGAGCCCACCGCAAGGCAGGTTGATCTTGTAGCAGCGAGTGACCCCCAGGTCACCACCCCCCAACAGCAGCCCAGTTCCCCGAGGTTCAGCATGGTGCACAGGGGCAGGCAAAAGACATAGTGAGTACAGGCATAGGTCAGGGCTGGCAGCACAGGTTCCTGGTAAAGGTGAGTAGTCAAGGTCGGGGCAGGCAGCAAAGGTTCAGAGTAGGGGACAGGCAGAGGATGGTACACAGGTGAGCAATCCAAAAGCAACTTATTTACAACTGGCATGGAAAGACCAAGATCCAGCACTGATGGAAAGGAAATGCCCCTTTAAATAGGGGAAGTGGATGCAGGATTGGATGACCAGACACCAATCAGTGGTGTACAGGCCCTTTAAATCTCAGGAATCCGGAGCGTGCTCCCTCTAGTGGATGGAGACGTGCTCGCACCTGACCATGCGAGGAGGAAGCATGGGAGGAAGGGAGACTGCTGGGAGAAGCCATGGAGGTGAGGGAAGTGCTGTGAGATGGGCGTGCAGCGCTCGCTTTAACAGTATTATTAAACAATGTTTTCCTATGTTAGAAAATGTGGAGCTCTTTTCACTATCTGCAATCTGTCACTATTGGCAATGTAAAGCAAGAGGAGGCAGGTGTGTCCTTTGCACACGGCACACTGCTGCTGGTCATGTGTGAGCTCCCTCACCTCAGCAGCAGCGCAATGTGCGTACAAGTCTTACTTTACTCTTCATGATGCACGCCGCCAACAGCAACACATTGCAGAAAGAGAAAAAAAAACTACTTTAGCTCGCTATGTATCTAATCTAAAAGATCCCAGGGGCAGCTGCTGGCTTTCTGGTTCTGTTCTGGATGGATTTTAGTTGTACTGGACTATATATGGCTTTGGCAGTTTACCTTAAAGCGCACCTATACTCAGAAAAGTTTATGGGGTCACCTTCCATCCCCAGCCCTGTGCCCAAAAACAGCCTGTGATTCTTTTCATACTTCAGACTTTCCCCAATGTTAATACAAACACCAGGAAAAAAACAAGAAGTAGTATTATGGTGAATTGAATGTCATATGTGAAATTAGCTGCAAAGTGTCACATAATGTCAGTTAGATTGAAGTGCTCCCCATTGCTGAGCTGTGTGACATTGGTGGCTGCTTGCATCCTCACTGCACTGCATCTAGTTTGTGTTGCTATAGATATTGGGATAAGGCTGCTTTGGGGCACTGGGCAGGGGATAGAGGGTGACCACATACTTCCCTCTGAGTATAGGGGCACTTTAAGGGGGAACAAAACCTAAGTCCTTCACTTTCTTGGGTTTTGTTCCTCTCTGGCAGGGAATCTCGATTTGGGATGCCTCACTGTGTGTATCCCACAAATTGCACAAAAAAAGTGCCTCTTCCTTGTTCCCATGTGGGTCACTCAGCCAATCATCAGTGCTCGTTCCATTCACATTTCCTTTGCCACACTGATGTCAGTACAACAAGGAGATGTGAATGGAACAAACACTGCCGGCCACATCCCTGCTCACCTCTAGCTGGTGACATGCCATTCAGAAAAGCCTGGTGGGTGTGCGCCCCAGATACAGGAATGCTGGAGATACGGTCACGGCGCAGCGGTGGCTCCAGGAACAGGTAAGTCAATCGGACGATCCAGGGGATTTGACGCAGTGGGGCATCCCAATTGTTATAGACGTTAGGCCGGTTGGTTTCTCCTCTTTAAAGTAGACCAAAGCCCTGTCCTCCCGGCCTTAGCGTCTGAAAAACTTCAGGGCGGGGTAAAAGCTGTCCCTAACTCCAAAGTCAAACCCCTGCCAGGCATAAGTGAATGGGCGGCAGGTGCGTGCACAGCCACCAGGCAATCATTCGGAAGAGACTGCATTAATATGCATGGCAATCTATTCTGAATGGAGAAAAGTCTGAGCACGTGTGCCGTGGGAGCATGGAATGAGGTAAGATTTAACATGCAGGGGCATCCCAAATCAACATGCCCTTGTGAAGCACACCAAAACCCAGCAGGGTGAAAATAAAGAGTTTTGGTCCCCTTTAATAGACTTATACTGCTTTACATATATTGGTCATGCTGATTTTAAAGTGGACCAAAACCCAGGATTTAGACTATGCTGGGTATTGGCCCTTGCCCCTCGAGCACCCTGATCTGGGGAGCCCCGCTGTGTAAAAGCCCCGGGGTCGCCCGATACGCTTTACCCTTCCCCAGTCATACGGCGCCTGCCCGGCCCCTCGTTCAATCAGCGCGCTCTTGGCTTTTTGCCTTTTGACAAATCGCTCTGATTGCTTCCAATGATGAGCATGCGCTGCTGCATCCCCTGCATCCCTGGTCTTCATGGTCTGCATGCCCTCCTTTTTGTTCCTGTCCCTGGGGTGGCATCCCAATTCTGCATATCACGCTAGGTTATAGCTGCTCACTGCTCCCACAGCACATGCGCCACTTCTCTTCATATTTCATGCACCTTAGTAATCCGCACATGCAGAGCTCAGCGAGGTGAGCGGACGCATCCTCATCACCACTTTCTATTTCACTTTATTTAAACTTTGGCTGGCATTAGTGGTGTGAAATATAGAAAGCCTGCCAGGGTGCCCCCCTGAAGTGGACCAGAACCCAGGATAGTCAAAATCCTGGGTGTTGGTCCACTTTAATGGCCATCTCATCATTTTAACTCATTGAAAAAAAGAGCACAACAAAATAATGGAAAAGATTCCATGGCCGGCAGACGGCCTTCCCCGGCTTCACCCTTCATTCAGAGACACATTGTAGGGCTGGATGCAAGATAATGGGGTTGAGTGCTGTGGCCTCTTCATGATTAGTGTCTAGTAATTGCCCCCAACTGATAAGGAGCAGCTGCCCCCTGTGTCTCTTGATTTAGTGCAGCACATGGGGGATGGGAGCATCTTGTAATGCCAGGTGAGATGCTTTCAAGCTTCCCCCCCATCATGTGCTGCACTCCAGCCTATATATAATATATAATATATATGGAAACCTCAGGTAAGCTGCCATTGTATTGTATGGCCCAAGTGGGTTAGAGCTGCGCCCGCACAGGGGCACCTTGGCATTTGGCGGCGCAGCTTCAACATAACTTGTGCAGACGTGTACAAAGCCAGACCTGTGTTTTTACCCAAATTTTATGGGGCGATTCTAGGGCTGGTTGCAAGGCACCTAAACCACCAACTTCTCCTGGAGCCCCCAGGCTAGGACGGGGCACCGCTCCCGGCTCAGGGGTGGGATTGCTCTCAACGCTCCCTTAGCGCGTTCAATTGCGTTTTCGCTCAGGCCTTCGCCTGGTCTTTGACACATATTAATTTGGGATGCCCCAAAGTACGGTGACCCCAGAGTGTTTTAGCACCGCAATGTACTTCAAGACAAAAATGCAAGCCTTTGGGATCAGCGTTAAAGCGGAAGTGAGCAGCCGTAGCGCATTATAGGAGGCGGCTGTGCATGCGCGGTGTCTGAGTCCGGGTGGTAGAGAGTCTAACACCATTTAATAGCGACGCATAGTCATTGAAGTAGCTTACAATTCAGTCTAAAGTGGACCTAAAGTTGGGATGCTCTGGTAGCCGTGCGTTTACTGGGGGAACAGTTTGGGATACCCCTGGTAACTGTGCGTTTAGTGGGAGAACAGTTTGGGATGCCCCTGGTAGCCGTGCTTTTTTGGCTGAGTAGTTTGGGATGCCCCTGGTAGCAGTGCATGGTTGGTTGAGTTGTTTGGGATGCCCCTGGTAGCAGTGCATGGTTGGTTGAGTTGTTTGGGATGCCCCTGGTAGCAGTGCATGGTTGGTTGAGTTGTTTGGGATGCCCCTGGTAGCAGTGCATGGTTGGTTGAGTTGTTTGGGATGCCCCTGGTAGCCATGCGTGGTTGGTTGAGTTGTTTGGGATGCCCCTGGTAGCTGTGCATGGTTGGTTGAGTTGTTTGGGATGCCCCTGGTAGCAGTGCATGGTTGGTTGAGTTGTTTGGGATGCCCCTGGTAGCCATGCATGGTTGGTTGAGTTTGGGATGCCCCTGGTAGCCGTGCATGGTTGGTTGAGTTGTTTGGGATGGCCCTGGTAGCAGTGCATGGTTGGTTGAGTTGTTTGGGATGCCCCTGGTAGCCATGCATGGTTGGTTGAGTTTGGGATGCCCCTGGTAGCCGTGCATGGTTGGTTGAGTTTGGGATGCCCCTGGTAGCCATGCGTGGTTGGTTGAGTGGTTTGGGATGCCCCTGGTAGCCATGCGTGGTTGGTTGAGTTGTTTGGGATGCCCCTGGTAGCTGTGCATGGTTGGTTGAGTTGTTTGGGATGCCCCTGGTAGCCGTGCATGGTTGGTTGAGTTGTTTGGGATGCCCCTGGTAGCCATGCATGGTTGGTTGAGTTTGGGATGCCCCTGGTAGCCGTGCATGGTTGGTTGAGTTTGGGATGCCCCTGGTAGCCATGCGTGGTTGGTTGAGTTGTTTGGGATGCCCCTGGTAGCTGCGCATGGTTGGTTGAGTTGTTTGGGATGCCCCTGGTAGCCGTGCATGGTTGGTTGAGTTGTTTGGGATGCCCCTGGTAGCCATGCGTGGTTGGTTGAGTTGTTTGGGATGCCCCTGGTAGCCATGCGTGGTTGGTTGATTTGTTTGGGATGCCCCTGGTAGCAGTGCATGGTTGGTTGAGTTGTTTGGGATGCCCCTGGTAGCCATGCATGGTTGGTTGAGTTTGGGATGCCCCTTGTAGCCGTGCATGGTTGGTTGAGTTTGGGATGCCCCTGGTAGCCATGCGTGGTTGGTTGAGTTGTTTGGGATGCCCCTGGTAGCAGTGCATGGTTGGTTGAGTTGTTTGGGATGCCCCTGGTAGCCATGCGTGGTTGGTTGAGTTGTTTGGGATGGCCCTGGTAGCAGTGCATGGTTGGTTGAGTTGTTTGGGATGCCCCTGGTAGCTGTGCATGGTTGGTTGAGTTGTTTGGGATGCCCAAGGTAGCCATGCATGGTTGGTTGAGTTGTTTGGGATAGCCCCTGGTAGCTGTGCATGGTTGGTTGTGTTGTTTGGGATGCCCCTGGTAGCTGTGCATGGTTGGTTGAGTTGTTTGGGATGCCCCTGGTAGCAGTGCATGGTTGGTTGAGTTGTTTGGGATGCCCCTGGTAGCCATGCGTGGTTGGTTGAGTTGTTGGGATGCCCCTGGTAGCAGTGCATGGTTGGTTGAGTTGTTTGGGATGCCCCTGGTAGCAGTGCATGGTTGGTTGAGTTGTTTGGGATGCCCCTGGTAGCCATGCGTGGTTGGTTGAGTTGTTTGGGATGCCCCTGGTAGCAGTGCATGGTTGGTTGAGTTGTTTGGGATGCCCCTGGTAGCCATGCATGGTTGGTTGAGTTTGGGATGCCCCTTGTAGCCGTGCATGGTTGGTTGAGTTTGGGATGCCCCTGGTAGCCATGCGTGGTTGGTTGAGTTGTTTGGGATGCCCAAGGTAGCCATGCGTGGTTGGTTGAGTTGTTTGGGATGCCCCTGGTAGCTGCGCATGGTTGGTTGAGTTGTTTGGGATGCCCCTGGTAGCCATGCGTGGTTGGTTGAGTTGTTTGGGATGCCCCTGGTAGCCATGCATGGTTGGTTGAGTTGTTTGGGATGGCCCTGGTAGCCGTGCATGGTTGGTTGAGTTGTTTGGGATGCCCCTGGTAGCCATGCGTGGTTGGTTGAGTTGTTTGGGATGCCCCTGGTAGCTGCGCATGGTTGGTTGAGTTGTTTGGGATGCCCCTGGTAGCTGTGCATGGTTGGTTGAGTTTGGGATGCCCCTGGTAGCCATGCGTGGTTGGTTGAGTTGTTTGGGATGCCCCTGGTAGCCATGCATGGTTGGTTGAGTTGTTTGGGATGGCCCTGGTAGCCGTGCATGGTTGGTTGAGTTGTTTGGGATGCCCCTGGTAGCCATGCATGGTTGGTTGAGTTTGGGATGCCCCTGGTAGCCATGCATGGTTGGTTGAGTTTGGGATGCCCCTGGTAGCTGTGCATGGTTGGTTGAGTTTGGGATGCCCCTGGTAGCCATGCGTGGTTGGTTGAGTTGTTTGGGATGGCCCTGGTAGCAGTGCATGGTTGGTTGAGTTGTTTGGGATGCCCCTGGTAGCTGTGCATGGTTGGTTGAGTTGTTTGGGATGCCCCTGGTAGCTGTGCATGGTTGGTTGAGTTGTTTGGGATGCCCAAGGTAGCCATGCATGGTTGGTTGAGTTTGGGATGCCCCTGGTAGCTGTGCATGGTTGGTTGAGTTGTTTGGGATGCCCCTGGTAGCAGTGCATGGTTGGTTGAGTTGTTTGGGATGCCCCTGGTAGCAGTGCATGGTTGGTTGAGTTGTTTGGGATGCCCCTGGTAGCTGTGCATGGTTGGTTGAGTTGTTTGGGATGCCCCTGGTAGCAGTGCATGGTTGGTTGAGTTGTTTGGGATGCCCCTGGTAGCAGTGCATGGTTGGTTGAGTTGTTTGGGATGCCCCTGGTAGTCATGCGTTAATAGTCAGCATTTTACACTGAACGACCTGTCATTTTAGTGGGGCACCAGGAGCCATAGCAAACATGGGGTGCGTAGAGTAGGTGCTTGAGACCTGGGGGGAGCTTAATAGTCGCCATTTTGAACTGAGTGGTTTGAGGGACTTTGGTGTACTGTCATGTAACAGTGGCACCATAGTAGGGTCTAAATAGTGTTTGCTGGCCTGGGTGAATCTCCATCATCATACTGCTTCTTGAACTTGGTCACGTTTTGCATTTTGAAGGGCGTTCTGGCACTGAAATATATACACGTACGTTAATGAACAGGACTACATATTTACGCGTACATAAGCAGGAGAGGGGGAAAAAAACCTGGATTTTGACCGTACCGGGTTTTGACCTGTGAGCCGGGGCATCGCTTTCTGGATGTTCTACTGTGTGAAACCCCCCAGATCACACATAACTCAGGGTCAGAGGTCACATGTGATGGTACTGCTCCAATCAGAGCCATTTGCTGTGACAATGTCACAGTATGAACCCCCTAGATCACCCATAACTCAGGGTCAGAGGTCACATGTGATGGTATTGCTCCAATCAGAGCCATTTGCTGTGACAATGTCAACTGGCAAACAGCTCTGATTTGCATGTATGTATGAATATACATACACAATCAGTAAGCTCTGGTGTGAACATGAAATTGGGCCCTTTCAAATGTTTCTTAGGCATCCTATTGATTAGGAGCCCAAAATTCTCACATAATGCAGTACTGGTCCTTAGCTGCAGGAAGAGCCCTGGGGTATAATGCTTGGCCCTTCTCGGGGTGACCTACAAGGGGATCAGAAAATCTGGAATGGAATGTTAACCTAGAGAGAAAAGTGACAAGTAATGCAAGAGGGGAGTCGTAGTAACCAGCAGGAGAAAGGAGAGACCTTGTAAGAAAGGAAGATCTGTGGCACCTAGAGTGTCCAGAGAGGGATTGGCAGAAAGATATAATAACCTTGTGACTGGGATTGGCAAAGGTACTTACCACCAATTGTGAATTTTGTTCTAAGAACTGCCCTGCTGAACAAACAGATGGATTACTACATATGGGTTAAGGCCCCCCCCCCCATGTGGTGCTGCATCATAATGAGGTGAAGGTGTTTCACCTTAGCACTTGTTAGGTGACCAACACCTAGCTAGAACCATGAGCAATAGAGACAATAAACCATTGCCCTAAAAGTGGCTTCACACCAGCGTTAATGCGGAGACTAGCGCTTTCAGGTGAGTTCCTCGCATCCGCCTGTGAAACGCTGCCCATAGTATGCTAGTATGCCCTGCCTGCAGCATCATGAGGGTGCAGCACCCATAGTATGCTAGTATGCCCTGCCTGCAGCATCATGAGGGTGCAGCACCCATAGTATGCTAGCTGCCCTGCCTGCAGCATCATGAGGGTGCAGCACCCATAGTATGCTAGTTTGTCCTGCCTGCAGCATCATGAGGGTGCAGCGCCCATAGTATGCTAGTTTGTCCTGCCTGCAGCATCATGAGGGTGCAGCACCCATAGTATGCTAGCTGCCCTGCCTGCAGCATCATGAGGGTGCAGCACCCATAGTATGCTAGCTGCCCTGCCTGCAGCATCATGAGGGTGCAGCACCCATAGTATGCTAGTTTGTCCTGCCTGCAGCATCATGAGGGTGCAGCGCCCATAGTATGCTAGTTTGTCCTGCCTGCAGCATCATGAGGGTGCAGCACCCATAGTATGCTAGTATGTCCTGCCTGCAGCATCATGAGGGTGCAGCACCCATAGTATGCTAGTATGCCCTGCCTGCAGCACCATGAGGGTGCAGCACCCATAGTATGCTAGTATGCCCTGCCTGCAGCATCATGAGGGTGCAGCGCCCATAGTATGCTAGTATGCCCTGCCTGCAGCATCATGAGGGTGCAGCACCCATAGTATGCTAGTATGTCCTGCCTGCAGCATCATGAGGGTGCAGCACCCATAGTATGCTAGTATGTCCTGCCTGCAGCATCATGAGGGTGCAGCACCCATAGTATGCTAGTATGCCCTGCCTGCAGCATCATGAGGGTGCAGCACCCATAGTATGCTAGTATGCCCTGCCTGCAGCATCATGAGGGTGCAGCACCCATAGTATGCTAGTATGTCCTGCCTGCAGCATCATGAGGGTGCAGCACCCATAGTATGCTAGTATGCCCTGCCTGCAGCATCATGAGGGTGCAGCACCCATAGTATGCTAGTATGTCCTGCCTGCAGCATCATGAGGGTGCAGCACCCATAGTGTGCTAGTATGTCCTGCCTGCAGCATCATGAGGGTGCAGCACCCATAGTATGCTAGTATGCCCTGCCTGCAGCATCATGAGGGTGCAGCACCCATAGTGTGCTAGTATGTCCTGCCTGCAGCATCATGAGGGTGCAGCACCCATAGTGTGCTAGTATGTCCTGCCTGCAGCATCATGAGGGTGCAGCACCCATAGTATGCTAGTATGCCCTGCCTGCAGCATCATGAGGCTGCAGCACCCATAGTATGCTAGTATGCCCTGCCTGCAGCATCATGAGGGTGCAGCACCCATAGTATGCTAGTATGCCCTGCCTGCAGCACCATGAGGGTGCAGCACCCATAGTATGCTAGTATGCCCTGCCTGCAGCATCATGAGGGTGCAGCACCCATAGTATGCTAGTATGTCCTGCCTGCAGCATCATGAGGGTGCAGCGCCCATAGTATGCTAGTATGCCCTGCCTGCAGCATCATGAGGGTGCAGCACCCATAGTATGCTAGTATGCCCTGCCTGCAGCATCATGAGGGTGCAGCACCCATAGTATGCTAGTATGCCCTGCCTGCAGCATCATGAGGGTGCAGCACCCATAGTATGCTAGTATGTCCTGCCTGCAGCATCATGAGGGTGCAGCACCCATAGTATGCTAGTATGCCCTGCCTGCAGCATCATGAGGCTGCAGCACCCATAGTATGCTAGTATGCCCTGCCTGCAGCATCATGAGGGTGCAGCACCCATAGTATGCTAGTATGCCCTGCCTGCAGCATCATGAGGGTGCAGCACCCATAGTATGCTAGTATGCCCTGCCTGCAGCACCATGAGGGTGCAGCACCCATAGTATGCTAGTATGCCCTGCCTGCAGCATCATGAGGGTGCAGCACCCATAGTATGCTAGTATGTCCTGCCTGCAGCATCATGAGGGTGCAGCGCCCATAGTATGCTAGTATGTCCTGCCTGCAGCATCATGAGGGTGCAGCACCCATAGTATGCTAGTATGTCCTGCCTGCAGCATCATGAGGGTGCAGCACCCATAGTATGCTAGTATGCCCTGCCTGCAGCATCATGAGGGTGCAGCACCCATAGTATGCTAGTATGCCCTGCCTGCAGCATCATGAGGGTGCAGCACCCATAGTATGCTAGTATGCCCTGCCTGCAGCACCATGAGGGTGCAGCACCCATAGTATGCTAGTATGCCCTGCCTGCAGCATCATGAGGGTGCAGCACCCATAGTATGCTAGTATGTCCTGCCTGCAGCATCATGAGGGTGCAGCACCCATAGTATGCTAGTATGCCCTGCCTGCAGCATCATGAGGGTGCAGCACCCATAGTATGCTAGTATGCCCTGCCTGCAGCACCATGAGGGTGCAGCACCCATAGTATGCTAGTATGCCCTGCCTGCAGCATCATGAGGGTGCAGCACCCATAGTATGCTAGTATGTCCTGCCTGCAGCATCATGAGGGTGCAGCACCCATAGTATGCTAGTATGTCCTGCCTGCAGCATCATGAGGGTGCAGCACCCATAGTATGCTAGTATGTCCTTGCCTGCAGCATCATGAGGGTGCAGCACCCATAGTATGCTAGTATGCCCTGCCTGCAGCATCATGAGGGTGCAGCACCCATAGTATGCTAGTATGCCCTGCCTGCAGCATCATGAGGGTGCAGCACCCATAGTATGCTAGTATGTCCTGCCTGCAGCATCATGAGGGTGCAGCACCCATAGTATGCTAGTATGCCCTGCCTGCAGCATCATGAGGGTGCAGCACCCATAGTATGCTAGTATGTCCTGCCTGCAGCATCATGAGGGTGCAGCACCCATAGTGTGCTAGTATGTCCTGCCTGCAGCATCATGAGGGTGCAGCACCCATAGTATGCTAGTATGCCCTGCCTGCAGCATCATGAGGGTGCAGCACCCATAGTGTGCTAGTATGTCCTGCCTGCAGCATCATGAGGGTGCAGCACCCATAGTGTGCTAGTATGTCCTGCCTGCAGCATCATGAGGGTGCAGCACCCATAGTATGCTAGTATGCCCTGCCTGCAGCATCATGAGGCTGCAGCACCCATAGTATGCTAGTAATGCCCTGCCTGCAGCATCATGAGGGTGCAGCACCCATAGTATGCTAGTATGCCCTGCCTGCAGCACCATGAGGGTGCAGCACCCATAGTATGCTAGTATGCCCTGCCTGCAGGCATCATGAGGGTGCAGCACCCATAGTATGCTAGTATGCCCTGCCTGCAGCATCATGAGGGTGCAGCACCCATAGTATGCTAGTATGTCCTGCCTGCAGCATCATGAGGGTGCAGCGCCCATAGTATGCTAGTATGCCCTGCCTGCAGCATCATGAGGGTGCAGCACCCATAGTATGCTAGTATGTCCTGCCTGCAGCATCATGAGGGTGCAGCACCCATAGTATGCTAGTATGCCCTGCCTGCAGCATCATGAGGCTGCAGCACCCATAGTATGCTAGTATGCCCTGCCTGCAGCATCATGAGGGTGCAGCACCCATAGTATGCTAGTATGCCCTGCCTGCAGCACCATGAGGGTGCAGCACCCATAGTATGCTAGTATGCCCTGCCTGCAGCATCATGAGGGTGCAGCACCCATAGTATGCTAGTATGTCCTGCCTGCAGCATCATGAGGGTGCAGCGCCCATAGTATGCTAGTATGTCCTGCCTGCAGCATCATGAGGGTGCAGCACCCATAGTATGCTAGTATGTCCTGCCTGCAGCATCATGAGGGTGCAGCACCCATAGTATGCTAGTATGCCCTGCCTGCAGCATCATGAGGGTGCAGCACCCATAGTATGCTAGTATGCCCTGCCTGCAGCATCATGAGGGTGCAGCACCCATAGTATGCTAGTATGCCCTGCCTGCAGCACATGAGGGTGCAGCACCCATAGTATGCTAGTATGCCCTGCCTGCAGCATCATGAGGGTGCAGCACCCATAGTATGCTAGTATGTCCTGCCTGCAGCATCATGAGGGTGCAGCACCCATAGTATGCTAGTATGCCCTGCCTGCAGCATCATGAGGGTGCAGCACCCATAGTATGCTAGTATGCCCTGCCTGCAGCACCATGAGGGTGCAGCACCCATAGTATGCTAGTATGCCCTGCCTGCAGCATCATGAGGGTGCAGCACCCATAGTATGCTAGTATGTCCTGCCTGCAGCATCATGAGGGTGCAGCGCCCATAGTATGCTAGTATGTCCTGCCTGCAGCATCATGAGGGTGCAGCACCCATAGTATGCTAGTATGTCCTGCCTGCAGCATCATGAGGGTGCAGCGCCCATAGTATGCTAGTATGTCCTGCCTGCAGCATCATGAGGGTGCAGCACCCATAGTATGCTAGTATGTCCTGCCTGCAGCATCATGAGGGTGCAGCACCCATAGTATGCTAGTATGCCCTGCCTGCAGCATCATGAGGGTGCAGCACCCATAGTATGCTAGTATGCCTGCCTGCAGCATCATGAGGGTGCAGCACCCATAGTATGCTAGTATGTCCTGCCTGCAGCATCATGAGGGTGCAGCACCCATAGTATGCTAGTTTGTCCTGCCTGCAGCATCATGAGGGTGCAGCACCCATAGTATGCTAGTATGTCCTGCCTGCAGCATCATGAGGGTGCAGCACCCATAGTATGCTAGTATGTCCTGCCTGCAGCATCATGAGGGTGCAGCACCCATAGTATGCTAGTATGTCCTGCCTGCAGCATCATGAGGGTGCAGCACCCATAGTATGCTAGTATGTCCTGCCTGCAGCATCATGAGGGTGCAGCACCCATAGTATGCTAGTATGTCCTGCCTGCAGCATCATGAGGGTGCAGCACCCATAGTGTGCTAGTATGTCCTGCCTGCAGCATCATGAGGGTGCAGCACCCATAGTATGCGAGTATGCCCTGCCTGCAGCATCATGAGGCTGCAGCACCCATAGTATGCTAGTATGCCCTGCCTGCAGCATCATGAGGGTGCAGCACCCATAGTATGCTAGTATGTCCTGCCTGCAGCATCATGAGGGTGCAGCACCCATAGTATGCTAGTATGTCCTGCCTGCAGCATCATGAGGGTGCAGCACCCATAGTATGCTAGTATGTCCTGCCTGCAGCACCATGAGGGTGCAGCACCCATAGTATGCTAGTATGTCCTGCCTGCAGCACCATGAGGGTGCAGCACCCATAGTATGCTAGTATGCCCTGCCTGCAGCATCATGAGGGTGCAGCACCCATAGTATGCTAGTATGCCCTGCCTGCAGCATCATGAGGGTGCAGCACCCATAGTATGCTAGTATGTCCTGCCTGCAGCACCATGAGGGTGCAGCACCCATAGTATGCTAGTATGCCCTGCCTGCAGCATCATGAGGGTGCAGCACCCATAGTATGCTAGTATGTCCTGCCTGCAGCATCATGAGGGTGCAGCACCCATAGTATGCTAGTATGCCCTGCCTGCAGCACCATGAGGGTGCAGCACCCATAGTATGCTAGTATGTCCTGCCTGCAGCATCATGAGGGTGCAGCACCCATAGTATGCTAGTATGCCCTGCCTGCAGCATCATGAGGGTGCAGCACCCATAGTATGTCCTGCCTGCAGCATCATGAGGGTGCAGCACCCATAGTATGCTAGTATGTCCTGCCTGCAGCATCATGAGGGTGCAGCGCCCATAGTATGCTAGTATGTCCTGCCTGCAGCATCATGAGGGTGCAGCACCCATAGTATGCTAGTATGTCCTGCCTGCAGCATCATGAGGGTGCAGCGCCCATAGTATGCTAGTATGTCCTCCCTGCAGCATCATGAGGGTGCAGCGCCCATAGTATGCTAGTATGTCCTGCCTGCAGCATCATGAGGGTGCAGCACCCATAGTATGCTAGTATGTCCTGCCTGCAGCATCATGAGGGTGCAGCACCCATAGTATGCTAGTATGCCCTGCCTGCAGCATCATGAGGGTGCAGCACCCATAGTATGCTAGTATGTCCTGCCTGCAGCATCATGAGGGTGCAGCACCCATAGTATGCTAGTATGCCCTGCCTGCAGCATCATGAGGGTGCAGCACCCATAGTATGCTAGTATGCCCTGCCTGCAGCACCATGAGGGTGCAGCACCCATAGTATGCTAGTATGCCCTGCCTGCAGCATCATGAGGGTGCAGCACCCATAGTATGCTAGTATGTCCTGCCTGCAGCATCATGAGGGTGCAGCACCCATAGTATGCTAGTATGCCCTGCCTGCAGCATCATGAGGGTGCAGCACCCATAGTATGCTAGTATGCCCTGCCTGCAGCACCATGAGGGTGCAGCACCCATAGTATGCTAGTATGCCTGCCTGCAGCATCATGAGGGTGCAGCACCCCATAGTATGCTAGTATGTCCTGCCTGCAGCATCATGAGGGTGCAGCGCCCATAGTATGCTAGTATGTCCTGCCTGCAGCATCATGAGGGGTGCAGCACCCATAGTATGCTAGTATGTCCTGCCTGCAGCATCAAGAGGGTGCAGCCACCATAGTATGCTAGTATGTCCTGCCTGCAGCATCATGAGGGTGCAGCACCCATAGTATGCTAGTATGTCCTGCCTGCAGCATCATGAGGGTGCAGCACCCATAGTATGCTAGTATGTCCTGCCTGCAGCATCATGAGGGTGCAGCGCCCATAGTATGCTAGTATGTCCTGCCTGCAGCATTCATGAGGGTGCAGCACCCATAGTATGCTAGTATGTCCTGCCTGCAGCATCATGAGGGTGCAGCACCCATAGTATGCTAGTATGCCCTGCCTGCAGCATCATGAGGGTGCAGCACCCATAGTATGCTAGTATGCCCTGCCTGCAGCATCATGAGGGTGCAGCACCCATAGTATGCTAGTATGTCCTGCCTGCAGCATCATGAGGGTGCAGCACCCATAGTATGCTAGTTTGTCCTGCCTGCAGCATCATGAGGGGTGCAGCACCCATAGTATGCTAGTATGTCCTGCCTGCAGCATCATGAGGGTGCAGCACCCATAGTATGCTAGTATGTCCTGCCTGCAGCATCATGAGGGTGCAGCACCCATAGTATGCTAGTATGTCCCTGCCTGCAGCATCATGAGGGTGCAGCACCCATAGTATGCTAGTCATGTCCTGCCTGCAGCATCATGAGGGTGCAGCACCCATAGTATGCTAGTATGTCCTGCCTGCAGCATCATGAGGGTGCAGCACCCATAGTGTGCTAGTATGTCCCTGCCTGCAGCATCATGAGGGTGCAGCACCCATAGTATGCGGAGTATGCCCT